>PVIJ01005166.1:0-107274 GCA_004024925.1 Scalopus aquaticus
TATATGGCTTTTATTATATTGAGGTATGTTCCTTCTATCCCAAGGATTTCGAGGGCCTTTATCAACACTGCTGGTGGAAATGCAAACTGGTCCAAACACTATGGAAAGCCATGTGGCATTTTCTCAAATTAATAAATGTGGAACTACCATACAACCCAACAATCCACTTTTGGGAATCTACCCAAAGGACCCAAAAACACTAATCTAAAAGGATACATGCACCCGCATGTTTATTGTAGCACTATTTACAATAGCGAAGGTATGAAAACAACCCAGATGCCCAAAAATAAATGACTGGATAAAGAAGATGTGGTACATATGCACAATGGAATACTATTCAGCATTCAAAAAAGATAAGCACATGAAATTTGCAGCAACATGGATGGAACTAGAAGGGATCATGCTCAGTGAACTAAGCCAAAGGGAAAAAGAAAAATATCGAATGGTCTCACTTATAATAGGAATATAGGGAAACCGAATACAAGAGCGACAACCAGCGAGAGAGGGGGGAGGATTGGGGCTCAGAACTGGGGAGAGGGGAATATAAGGGACTATGGTGATGGTATACAGGTGAATTGGTGGTGGGAAACCTATGGGGAATATACAGTAATGTAAAAGACAAAAATAAAAATAGCAAAATATAAATAAATAAATAAAATAAAAAATAAAAAGATTAATAATTGAAAAAAAAATTCACAATAACCAAAAGGTAAAAAACAATCCAATTGTCCTGTCCTTCAATAGATGAATGGATAAGCAAATTACGGTATGTGTGTATATGTATGTGTATGTGTATGTGTATGTGTATGTGTATGTGTATGTGTATATGTATATTTATATTTATGTATATGTGAAGGAATATTATTTAGCCATAAAAAGGATACAGTCCCAATACTATAACATGAATGAAGCTTGAAAACATTATGCCAACTGAAAAAGTCAATCAATAAAAACCAAACATCTATAATTTCATGTGTGTTAAATAATTGGAATAGGCAAGTTCATAGAGACAATAAGTAGATTAGAGATTACCTAGGAGTGGGGAAAGAAATTGTGGAGTTCTATGGAAAGCTGTATGGCGGTTCCTCAAACTGCTGAAAATGGAACTTCCATACGGCTCAGTAATACCACTTCTGGGAATCTACCCAAGGGACACAAAAACATTAATCCAAAAGGATACATGCACCCATATGTTTATTGCAGCACTACTTACAATAGCGAAGATATAGAAATAACCCAGATGCCCAAAAATAGATGACTGGATCAAGAAGATGTGGTACATATACATAATGAAATACCATTTAGCAATCAAAAAAGATAAACACATGTAATTCACAGCAACATGGATGGAGCTAGAAGGGATCATCCTTAGCAAAATAAGCCAGAGAGAAAGAAAAATATCAAAGGGTTTCACTTATAACAGGAATATAGAGGAAGCAAATAAGAGAGAGACATTCAGCAAGGGAGGGGGAGAATAGAGCTCAAAACAGAGAAGAAAGGAGCACAAGGGACATGGTGACTGTTCACGGGTGAATCAGGGGTGGGTAACCTATGGGGAATACACAATAATATAAAAGATATAAACAATAATAATAAATATATATATATAAAAAGAAGTGCAGAGTTATTGTTTAGTGTGTTCAGTGTTTCTGCTTGCGGTAATAAAACATTTTGAAAATGAATAATGGTAGTTTGCACAACCGTGAATGTGGTCACTGAATTGTGCATTTAAAATGATTAAAATGACAAATCTTATATATATATGTATATATGTGTGTGTATATATATATTTATATATATATTACCATAGATAAACATTTCAAAACAAAAAGGAAAGTAATTTCTAAAATGCAGGTTTATGAACATAGGTTCTTGAGAGGGAGGAACTAGAGTTTCTTATGTGGGCCATTTACTAAGTGCATAAACATGGGCTAGTCTTTTTATATAATATGTATGTTTGTATAGATATATATAAATAAATGGTATGTATGATGTATATGTATACATTCATTTTTTTTCAGCAAGAGCTTCACCTTCCTTAGAATTCATCCTTTTTTTTTAAAATTAAGGTGTTATCTCATTTAAAGTTTTGATTTATTTACTAGTCTTTTATTTTTTTTGCTTTATGAGTATAAAGTTTTATATTTTCTTTTTTTATTGAAGTATCATTGCATTATAACATAATTTTAGGCATTCACAATTGAGAATCAACATGTGTTATATACAACACTAAGTTCATCACCAAAGAAAGTTCACCATTAAAAGGTCATACTATTGTACCCTTTTTCCCAGTTTACCTACCCCACCCAATATTTGGTCTTTTTTTCAAAAGTTTGTTTTTGTTTTATTTAGCTCACCGTTTTATTTTCTGATATAACACATGTAAGTGAAATTCTATGGTGTTTTTCTGTCTAACTTATGCTTCACTAAGATTATTCCCTCTAGGTCCACCTATGTTTTTGCAAATGGCAGGATTTCATTCATTTTTCTCTTTTCATTTTTTAGGGGAATAATCATACTGCTTTTCTTAGCAACTACATTAACCTATATGGCTACTAACTTTGTTGTTGTTTCTTGACTTTTGAATACTAGTCACTCTCACAGGTGTGAGATGATATCTCATTATTGCTTTGATTGCCATTTCTCTAGTAATTAGAGATGGCCAGGAGAAACAAACTGCCACACAGCCAGAAGGTCTGCAGAGTCAACATGCAAGGACCTGAAGGTGGACTCCAGATAATTACGGCAACCATGGCTAGTGCCCAGAAAAGTAACAGATCTGTCCTCCAACTTTAGGGAACTGTATGTTGCCTATAACCCAAATGAACCTGGAACAGATTGTCTTAACTGACCTTCCAGATGAGGACACAATCAACAAATACCTCCCTTGATTCTAGTTGAAGTGGTGTTGGCTCCCAACCCATGGAAATTGCAGAGAATAAATATATATGGTTTTAAGCCACTAAATATGTGTTCATCTATTAAACAGAAGTAGAAAACTATTACGTTATTTTCTATTGAAATAAAATTCATAGGTAATATAACTGGTTTATAGCATATTTACTTACACAGTCAACGTAATGTGCAAACTATAAGGATAAGTAAAAGGAAAATTATATACATAAAGTACAAATCATATGTATATGTGTGTGTGTAAGTATATATACACACACATATAGATATAAAATTTCAACAAGTGAGTCCCCAACCACAACCACACTAGTTTGCCCCTGTACACAGAACTACCCCCAATGCTCAGGTACAAATGCTGACCGACCTGCTGTCTCAAATGCTGCATGTCATTTTTCCAAATTAATGTACAACCCCTGGCAAAATTCTGTGCAAGAGAAAGTACAGTCTCCTGTCCATCTGTATGCTAGTTACATTTCCCAAAATGTTAGTGAATATTAAAATCTTGCAAAGCAAGATTGCTTGTGCTCAAGTTACCTTTTATGCACATATAACCACAAACATGTCCCTCATTCACATTCACGTAACTATCCAGCAGGACATTGAAATTACACAAGATACAGAAAAATTCTTGTCTGGGACTGGAGCACAGCTGCTAAAGGCCAGGATTCCCCTTTCCCTATCATGGTAAAATCCATAACTTCTTCAAAATTTTTAAAATGTTACCAAGTGACATGTTGCTGGGGGCTGCAGTTTGACATTAAAATGTTTTTACTTTCCTGCGCCACCCCCCACAAAAGCTCCAGTGCTGTCCAAGATTTGTCTTTTATTTTTTTATAGTGAGAAGAGGTACATTGTTTAACATTTTAAATACTTTGGGTGTAAGCCTTTTCATTTTTTTGACAAGGTCACAATATTGAAATTAAAAATGAAAAAAACTCAAATGGCAATATTACAGTCACCACAGTCAACACTTAAGTGGCAGGGACGCCAGCTTTGTTGGTGGTTGCCTCAGTATGCACCTGTGGGCTCCTCCCCAAGCCCCAGAGTGTGCAATCTGCTGCTGCCAGAGGCCGCTCTGAAAGCAGCGGTGGGTGTTTCCCCATTGACAGCTCATCAGCTCGTCTGCAGCTCTGGCAGCTGGCCACAGCAGGCACTGCTGAAAGCAGCCCAACAGAGGGTGGCTACGGCAGCAGCCATGGTGGTGGCTGTGGTTGCCCATCCCAGAGCAAGCTAGTCTTTGGGGTCTGGCAGCATAGGTGACCCCGGCTGTGTGGCTCTTGGTTCAGGGCTGTGGGGAGGAGTGTTGGGCCCTAATAGGACAGCACTAGCACTGCTGCTCCCATTGTGCACCAGGCCAACGTGGCAGGTTCCCAGTAATAGTCATATTCTACTGTTGCTGCAGCCACCCTCCCCCCTTGCCCCCCAATACCTGTACTGTTTCACCCAGCCCCACTGATGGGTGCCAGGTGCAGTGTGCTTCTGGCTCCACTGAGTTTGGCTTTGGCTGTGTCTCCCTGGAGCCCACTAGTCTATGAAATTGCCCTGACTTCAATGCAGGTTGAGTCTGGGCAAGTACCAGGATTTTCCCTTTGAATCTGCACCAGACTATGAACAGACTAATCAGATTTGAGGTCTACAGTTACATTCAAGGGCTTTAGTTCATGGCAAGTATCAAAAATGGAGTGAGTTGATTGGTTCTTAACTGGCACCAATCAAACATTTAGGATTGAAAAAAAGTCCAATCATATTTTTAAGGTGGGGACCCTGTAAAGAATATAAGGCAGAGCAGGAGCCATCTTGATTCACTCAGTAGATGCCTCCAAAGAGAAGTCAGCTGACATCCTCCCAAGAGTTCATCAGACAGCTTCCAAAGACGAGTCATCAAATGGCTTCAGAAGAAGATTCAGCAGACATTCAGCCACTGTATTTGTCTCCAGCCATGCCTTTGACATCACCTGTAAGAAACAACATTGACTTGAACCTGATGTCTCTTTAAAAAAAGAGCTGTTTACTATTGGCTTATGCAAATAGTTCACAAGCAGGTGGTATCTCTGACACCACCTTCTGGTGATTGGTGCTGACAAGCACTACTGCCCAGTGCAGACTGGCACTGCTGACTGGTGACTGGCACTCTATCACCTTTGAGACATCTTTGACAGCTGTCCAGTGTTTCTGATCATCCAGCATCACCTCCTGTTGCTGCTGAGTCAGGCAGTGTCCAATTCAGCATCCAGCCAGATCTTTGGATTTACTGTAGACTGCTGTGTTGTCTACCTCAGGAGACCTACCTGTGATCACCTCCAGATGCAATCCTGACCCGGTGCTTACCAGTGTGCTGCCAGCTCCAGGCCCTAATTGAAGGGACAGAACCATCTTTCCTGAAAAGCCTTGTGTGTTTTGGACTACTGGATACTGCAGACACTATCTGGGGTGAGACAGCTGACCACTTGTGGCCTTATAAATTCTTTCCTTTCCCCCAATCTCTTGTTTATTAATAAACCCCACTGTTGTTACACCTTGAGACTGGTGGTCTTTATATGTTAGAAGTGGCAAGGGATCATTCTTGAATCTCTTTTATAAGATATTCTTACAATCTCTTATTCACTAATCATTATTCACTAATTCACTAATCCCTTATGAGCTAATCAGAGTTGTCATGACCTAATAATCTCTCAAAAACTCTACCTCCTAACACCAAACTCTTTGTGGATTAGGATTTCAACATATGAATTGGTGGGGGCACAAACATTTACACCATACCATCTTCCGGATGCTTCATCTTCAAATATTATAAGTATTACTAGGGTTTCAACATAAGAATTTTGAGAAAATACAATTCAGTCCACAGCAGATACCATTGCAGTGAGATAGTGTGATCATTTGGATAACAGTTTTCATTTCTCTTTTTAAAGATGTAGTACATACAATAATTGTCTAGCTAATTAACGTTTTGACCACAAAACATACAACCTTGGCCCTTTCCTGATCAATAGTTTTCTATCAATAATTTTAAGAAAGATATAAGATTGCTTATCATGTGTTTATAACATATTCAAAGCATGAAATGACAAATTATATTCTATGTGGAACAGAAATCTCATTGAATGAAGTCAGCAATATGGGATTGAATAAAGGGCAATGGTTATGTTAAAACATTTGTTGTACAACAAGCAAGCCACACATTAATAAAGAACATTTTATTTTATTATTTTTTTAAAGATTTATTTTTTTTTATTTATACATACAAGTTGGGGTACAGGCCAGAGGCGTGGGGCGGCAAGAGGGTTCACCAGAGACAGAGCGGGGAGCAGAACAAGCAGATCAGAAATACACTGCTGAGGGGAGCAGCGGGCAAGGCAGGAGAGGTCTGCCGCGCCATGTGGGATTCTCCCTGGCCGGGCATCGAACTCGCATTGCGTGCTGCCGACAGCTCCACAGCGCAGCGCCCAACCGCTGCGCCACTGGGGAGGCCCTAATAAAGAACATTTTAAATCAGAGTTCTTTGCTATCAAATCTCCATTAAACTCAGCTCGGAGTTCACTGATAATTTTCAATGATTTGAAGAGCTCTTGATTAAAGATAGAATAAACCCAAGGCATAAAGTTTACATGGAGTTAGACTTCAGGATATGATGAAAGTTTTTCGTTTGTTGCTTATAAAAAAGTCAAATATTACATTACTATACAAAATAAGATGGCAGAGCTTTTCCCTTCACCCAATTCATTCCCCATGGGAAACGTCAGCTTCTGAGACCCTTCTCAGGTAAGCTGGATTAATGTCAGAGTGGTCTCACATTGCCCCTCTCCTGACTTTCTGGAGTACATGAAATGGTAATGATCAAGGCAGCTGCTTCCCTCTGTCTTTGTTATAAAATCAGAGGATGGACAGTAATGGATGGAACTGAAAAAAAAAGAAAGAGTGGAGGAGGGGGAAATGAGCAGTAGAGGAGGGGGATGAGAGGAAGACAAGAGGGGGAAAGGATTTGTGAAAATTTCCATAATCAAGAGACTCTGAAGTAGAGATGTGGGGGGGGGTATGTCACTTTGGTATAAGGATAATTTAGGGATGATCATTTTTGAGAACCAGCAGACTCAAGAGTTTTTCTTAACCTATCACTTAACTGCTGAAAACTTATGCTCCTGCTCCCGCTCCTATCCAGGCCTGTCTCAGAAGGAAGATACCATTGATAACTACAAATAACATGAACTAGGCTGGCTCAAATTAGCAAGGTCTGTTCAAATTCCTCTTTGCTTATGCATGATAAATATTTGTTTACCAAATATTTGCATTTCATATCTTCCTGGAAATTGTCTCTTTTTCTTTGAAGTTCCACACCCCTACCCCATTTACCCTTAGCTCAAGATAAACTCCAATTCTTGATTAGCAGGGAGCCTCATGTTTTTTGTGGGATTCCCATACCTATATAATTCAATTGTTTTTTCTCCCATTTTACTCCTGTTTACACTGTTTTGAGTCAAAGTAATTATTAGAACAGCCAAAGGAATCTAGACTGGTAGAAAGAAAGTTTTACTATCCTTTAAGAGAAAGGAGAAATGTTTTAGAGTAAGAACTGAAAGGTTGGAGAGACTGTTAGGTTCATCAAAAGAGAAAGAAGAGAATAAGAGTCGCTAGAAAGATTAGTAAGGATTACATTTGATCTTTTCAAAATGCTGGAATAAAGACTGAATGAATTTTAAAAATATAATTGTTCGGATATTTAAATGTTAAAAATATGACACTGTCCTCAATTTGAACCATGTGAGACTTGGCTCTTCAAAGTGTATGTGTATTAAAAGTGTTAGTTTGCCATAAAAAGAAATTGGAACAATTTTCACTTAATATTATAGATGTTTTTTAAAAATAGTTTTCTTATTATCCCCTTTCAATGGACTGAATACTTCTCTCAGTATTTCAAGTGAATTATCTTCTTTAAATTCATAATAGCTTTATAATATAGAAGCTATTATTTTCCCCCATGTTATAGATGGGGAAACATGATATAAACTGACATAAAGAGGTTCATTCAATTTCTTGTTCAAGGTCACTGCTTTGGGGGCAGACAAGTCTTGAATACAAGGCTTATTACGAGTCAATATTATCTTATTATCAATATTAAGCAAAATTCCTGGAAGTCCCACTCAATGACTTTCATTTACTTCTCACTAACTATCCCAGTTGTAAGGGTGACTGGGAATTACTATCTTTGTAGTTACTCTGAGTAAAATTGGTTTCATTTAGCGATTTAGAAAGAGAGAATGAAGATTGGACAGGCAATTCAAAGTCTCTTCCAAAGCTTTCTAATCAGTTTAATCAAAAGTGTAGGACGCAGGGGAGCCCCCAAAACCAAAAGCAGGAAGTTGGTTAGGCCTCATGGTATACGTGGTACAAAGGAGGTAGAAGGGAGAACCACAACCCAAGGCTCTAGGTAACCCAGGATGCCTACTCTGGGGGTGTCCTTCTGGGCCTGTATGGCTTTTAGTCTTCTCTTCACTAAGTATAATTATCTTCTAGTTTTTCTTTTTCATGGCTTTGTGCACAGACAGATATTGGTCACTCCTTAGATACCATTTTCATGTACTTTGTGCAGGAAACTGTGGCAACTGCAGGGCTTTCTCTGAGTCCTGACTGCCAGTTTCTCAGGAAAATAATCCGATTTTCTCCTTTTGGTTGGGGACATCATTGAACCAAGTTATTCCTTGTCTTTGGCCCAATTATCTGTTGTCAGCATAGCTATGCATTTGTGTGTGTGTGCTGGCGTAAGGTAGTAATTCTCAAAGGTGCATTCCTCAAACCAAATGGGAACGCTTTCTTGGAAGAAATCAGAAAAGGGTAAAATAAATATCTGTTTATAAAACTGTAATCAGAAAGTTCAAATTGAGAGAAAAATTATATCTGACAATCAAACCATTGACACCTTTCCAGACCCTAAAGTTCTATCTAATTCGCCACATCAATGAAAAGATAGGTACAATCCTATGTCGTTCTTTAGTAGCTAAGTTCATGCTGCATCACTCTGAGCCTTTACAAAAATCTGTTATTTATTTCTGAGCTGAGTGGGGATACCCAGCAAACCAGAATCTACCATTCACTGGTCTGCCAAGTAAATAAGGGTTTACTATCTTCCCTGGAGTCTGTAGTGGTTTCTGTCTAATAAGCTCCACATTTCCATGAGTTTTTAAGATGCTAAATATCAGCCAGCTCCATCCCACCAAGCATAATTGTTGACAGCTGTGTCTTGAAAAGGGTTTCTTTTGTTGTTCATCCTGCTGAGTGAGCTGAATTGCTTCATTAACATTTAGACCATGTTACACATTCAAGTGCTTGTGAGATATTTGGATTTCAGATGAGGTTTTTTAAAAAAATTTTTTTCAAACTCTTGTTCCAAACATGACAAGCCTCCATTTTTGTAATGACTTTTTGTGTTTATGGATGCTATTGAATGTGAATTTGCATCTTTGTTCATTTGTCATGCAAAGATATACAGAAATGATTGTTATGGCTTGACCTAGTTATTAGGGCCTTTTGTATTTGTGAAGAGCAAATCTCAAATCACTCCTTAGAGCAGCAATGGCTTTGGAGCTTTACTATCCAAGAAGACTATCAGTTCCAATGGGTGCTTGGTGGGGGAGGGGAGGTGTGCCTCTACCTAAAAAATAGATTTGATTTAGAGTTGGACAAAGATGGTGATAGAGGAGGCTCCTTGCTTCACTCCTGAATTTATCATCTAACAGTTAATGAGAAGGATACTGGACACAGAGTCCTGTGGCATTGTGTGATACTGGAATATCCTTGGACATTGGAGATCAACACAGACTGCAGCAAAAGGAGGAAACAGAAGAAATCCACACTTCATTGAACAAGAAGTGGTCAGAGAGAAATTGCTAGAGGCTGTGGTTTGGTGCAGGTGGACTATTTCTAGTTCAGCCAGGAGTTTTGAACAGGGAAGAGCTATGTGGGGTGAAGGTAAGTACCCTTGACAGAGGGCAAGCACATCCTGGGGTGCTCCTCATGGGTCAGGTCCTTGGTAAAAAGAACCAAGACATGAGGTAGGAGTGAAGCAGCTTTTCCTCCACTCCGCAGAACAGGCACTGACCTAGTGAAGTATAATGACAATGCACAGACTGCAGAATTTCATCTGGAACCCAAGAAAGTAGGGATATTTGTTGTGCCACAAACATGAGCCTGACCACTCCACCAGCACATTTATACTTGTGGCTAGACCCCCCTTCAGGCCCACATACCACCCTCTGAATCAACAACAGCAAGATCAGGTTTCAGGATCTGTAGAAGTTAGCAAAGATCAAAAAAGTAAAATCAACAAAAACCTCGTATCACTGGGGAAAATAAAATTAATTCAAATAGCTAAGTTACTGATAATGATTTTTTTTGAAAATAGGATTACAATGCAGCAAAATGAGAGTAAATAAATAGAGATATGAAGCTATAGCCCTAGTTATATACAGTGTTGTAAATTAGTGTTATCTTGCTAAAATATAATACAATGATTAGAAAACAAAGACACAAAAAAACACCTATGAGCTTCCCTAAATCATCCAAAATGAGTATCTAATTTAAGCAAAAAATAGTGAACTTGCTATGAAAGTTCGGCTTCAAGAGAAGTGCCCTTATCTGCCTTTTTAAGGAGATTTATATTCTTAGTCACTGTAGGTATTCAGAAGCTGTAGTAGTAAAGATCCCCTTCTCAGCATGAGGTTCCAGAATAGGAAGACTTTATTGTGGCATACACTAATTTCCAATGCAGTAGCCATCCTTCCCGGCTTACAGCGATCCAGTTATGTGAGGTGACAATGTGCTATGTTAAAAGAACTTGCTTGCAGTTAGAGGTGACTCATTTGATCCAAATCTTGCCAACAAATGTTAAGAGAAGGTCATTGAATGAAACTTTCAGAAAAAATTTTCTAAAAGACTCAGATTTGTCCAGCAATCTCATGGGTCTTTGTTGCCTCACTGTTCTGCCCTTGCTTCTTTTTATTGTCTTGACTGTTGCTGAAATAGCCTTTGTGGATATAGAGAAGAAAGAGAGAGAAGAACCTTGGTCCTTTATGGCAAACTGGAGAAGCTGTAACACTCAAGACTGTCCAGATCTTAGATGGGATCATGCTCAGTGAAATAAGCCAGAATAAAAGAGAAAAATATTGAATGGTTTCACTTATAGCAGGAATATAGGGGAACCAAATGAGAGAGACATTTAGTGAGGGAGGAGGAGGATAAGGGCTCAAAATGGGGGAGAAAAGAGCACAAGGGACAATGGTGACAGTTCACGGGTGAATCGGTGGTGAGTAACCCATGGGGAATACACAATAATGTAAAAGACATAAATAATAATAATTTAAAAAGACTCTACTTAAGAGTCTTTTGCATCATCAACCAGAGTTTTAACTGAGATTCTTTATAAGAGCACAGAGGTTTTTGTTTTTGGGGTTAGGCCTGTTCTGGTTATCTATTACTCCAAAACTTAGGGCTTAAAGCGACAACTATTTAATTATATCTCTTAGCTTTATCAGTGAGAAATTCAGGCAGTGCCAACCAGGTGATTTTTCTGCTCCATATGACATTGACTAAGGTTACTGGGTTGTGCTGAGCTGATGGGTAGGCAGATTTTTAGAGTCCAGGAAAGCTTGAACCACATGCCCAGCACCTTAGGAAGAAAGCGTAATAAGCAAGGCTCCAATGGGTCTCTCAGTTGCAGAAATTACACATGGTTTCACCAGCAAATGGTTTCAGGCTGGTCAGATATTCCATGGTTCCTCAGAATACCCAAAGAGAAAGAGTTTCTAAAAAGTAGAAGTTTCCAGTTTCTCAACCCCAGGTTTATAAATAAACACTGCATTACTATAATGATTAGAGCAGATACAAAGCTTATCTAGCTTCTGGAAAGGGGGAATTAAACTTCCATCTCAACTGGAGTATTACCAAAGAATTTGTGGTCGTTTTTAATCCACCACAGAAACAATGAGCTGGAAGACATTTTGACAAAATTGAACTACTGGTTTAGAAGACAAGTATACCACTAAGAGTATGCCTAATATTTACTCTCTATGAAATCTGGTAGGTGTGCAGATTGTATAATAGGTTTTAGAAGCTAATCTAGATGTTGTAATGTAAATATAAACAAAACCAGTAATTCCCCTTTCTGCTAGTACATAAGCAAAATATTATTACTATTAAGCTATATTTATGGTTGACTATAGATGTTAAAACATTATTCCGGGGTATGTCTGTAAGGATGATGCTAGAAGAGATTACCATCTGAGTCACTAAGCTAAGTAAAGAAGATGGCATTCATCAATTCAGGTGAATGTCATCCAAACCACTGAGGTCCTGAATAGAACAGAAAGGACAGAAAAAAAGATGAAATTTGTTTTCTCCACTTGAGCTGGGACATCCATATTCTTCTGTTCTTGGGCCTTGGTACTCCTGGTTCTTGAGCTTTGAAATTGGACCAGGATTTGCAATACAGGTCCTCTGATTCTCAGGTCTGTGGAATTGCACTGGGACTCACATGATTGGCTCCCCTGGTTCTCAGGCCTTCAAGTTTGTTCTGGGATGATACCCTTATATTTCCTGGGCCACCAGCATGCAGACAGCAAACTGTGGTACTTCTCAGGGCCCCATAATCATATAAATCAATTTCTTACCATATCTCTCCTCCTGTATGTCTATCTATTCTATTGATTCTGTTTCTATGGGAAACTCTGACCAATACAATGACTTAAAATGCTGCTATGATAATGATCCTACCCTGCAAATGAGGAGTATTGCATTTCCAGCCTCAGCTAGTTCTGTGGAACCATGGGAAGTACAATATTGACTTCAGGCTTCAATTTTATCATCAATAAAATGAGGGGACTGGATTGTATCATCTCTGAGGTTTTTTCTATTATTATGTTTTATGGTTCTAGACAATTACTATTTATTACTGTAAAAAGAGCCGGAGTCAATATTCCTTTCCTAAATTCCTAAAAATAGAATGCTTTTTCTGTCATTGAATTCCAGTGTACTTTTCTTCCATGGACTTAGCCCACTTATAGAATAGACATCAGAGAGAACTTGGGGTAAAGGCAATATTTTTGTGAAAATCAAATCTTCCCAGCTAATTTGATTTCCATGACCATTTATTCATTCCAAACTTTCCCTGCTGTTCTCTTTTGTAAATTATAATATAAAATGTTTCCATTGTCATTGGAACATGACAGGAGACTCAGGATAACAAAATATTCAAGGGTTCACTACGTTCCTGAGCTACAGAGGAATCTGAAAGTCTTAACAAATTGAATGAACAAAGTCATCATAAGGAGTAACTTGGGGTTCACTTAGGAATGAGGGGCACCATGTGACTGAAAGATGAATGCTGGAAGTATAACATTAAATTGCTGTGGGGGAACCACCAAGTTGCTCCTCTCATGGGATTTATTCATTTCCCCATCAAAGATAGTAATATCAGATATTACTATCAAAAATAGTACTAATATGTAATTTAATCCCACAAAAATTAGGGGACATGTAGTGAATTCATGGAACATCTAAGTGACTCAGAGCACTATCATAAATCTTGGGTATTTGAAAATGTCAAGAAAAAACAGAGCTGAGTAGTTAAAGCAGTAAAACTGATTTTGCTTGTGAGTATTGCAGTATTGCAGTATAGATTTAACTTCAATTTGAATACAACATAGATAGTGGGGATGAATAGCCAAGGAGGAAGATGGGAGTCAGTGGATAGAAAATTACCTGAGGAAACATCGGGGATAAGGATTCTTGCTAAAGGCAGGTCAGAGTGATCAGACATCACTGGGCAATGGCAGCAAATGAGGAAACTGCTCAGCAATTTTAAATGATTAGATATTGACAATGTAAGATTCTTGGTAAACTGACTTATCAGGATACTTGCTAAAATTGAATTTTACAGGGAAGTGAACAGATGGGCCTAGGAGAAGTTTCTAGAACCTCACTAAAGCTTGGTCAAATAAAGAATCTTTGTGAAGAGATGGAAAAATCTGGATTTCTGAGTTGCAAAGATATATATATATATATAAATTTATATATATAAATTTATATAAATAAATATATATAAATATAAATATATATAAATATAAATATATATAAATTTATATAAATAAATATATATATATATATAAATATATAAATATATATATATATATATAAATTTGATATATATATATATATAAATTTGCTTTAACTTTCTGCATTTCTGGGCAAAGTATTTATATTTATGTTATGGATATGTCATTTGAGTTTTAGAATAAAATATGTAGTATATGTTCTTATTATTATATTAATGCTATGTACGACTATGCGAAGTTTGTAATTTGTCTTGGGATTTAAAGATTATAAGACCTTCCTGTAACTTCATCCTTGAGAGCTATTGTAGGAAATAGCCTTGAGGGTATGACTGTTGTGGACTGAGGTCTTTGTGATTATTCTGGTTTGATCCAAGAAAAATTCCAGGCACACAAAACCACACTTTGTAGTAAATATATTACCACATGACTGAGGGGCATCCAGGGAGGCCAAATTGTCAAAGGGTGCATGCTTCAAAAGGGGCCCAGCCACCCAGTACACAAAGGCAATGGAAGCATACTCTTAATGTAAAAGATAGTTAATAGAATTAGTGTACTTAGAGAGAAAGTAGAAGAAAGTATGTTAGTTTCCCAATGAAACCTCCAAAATTACCTATCCCTTTGTGGACAAATGTCCAACCAAATAGGCTCAGCCCAAATCAGGACCACTGAGGCCTAAAAGCTTGCCACAAGCCTGAGTTACCTTCTGGTGGGGAACCACAAGAAAAGGAGGCACATGTCAGAGAACTAGAACTGAAGGAGAGATCTAGAATTCAAAATGTACCAAATAATCCACCATGAACTCAAGACAACCACTGCCAAGAACTAGGCAGAGTCAAGAACTAGGAATAGGGTCCCCATGTCTCTCTTATCCATGTGTCTCTCCCAAGTGTCTCTTCCAAGAATCTCTACATTTTTCTTTCCATGTATCTCCTCCAAGTTCCTGGGTACAGATCAAAACTTACAAAAACAGAGTAGGCCCACCTGCCTTCCATGTTCCCAGTAATTCCCCTGCTCAGGAAGTGCAGTTCATGGCATACTGGCACTTGTAGTCCAAGACAAATCTAAACGGGGATGGAAAAAGTGGTGCCTGTTGAAAAATCTGCAATGTTCCTCCCCTTTTCATAGAGATGCCACTGTAACAAATAAGGTTGTACAGAAGATTCACTAAATAACAACATAATAATCAGGATATTTATCAACACTAATGCCAACTATGTAACAGATAATATCCTAGAATCTTGTCTACACATTGTTTCCAGTCCTCACAACAACCTAGGAAGATCTCACTGTCTTCATCTGATAAGACAGAGATTCAACCAGGTTCAGTGTTCAGACTGGTCTCTGTGGGTTTGGAATTCTTGTTGAGTCCTGTCTGTTGCCAAAGACCAAGATTTTCCCACATTGTACTTAGCCAATTATCTCTTTGGGGATAATGCAAATCTTGTTAAAACAATATAGAACAATCACAAAGAAACAATTTGTAGCTTGTTCACTTGGTAACAAAATACAAGATAATCAGGCAGCAATTACATTGTAGAAACAGGTTATTTTCCCTTTAAGATTTACAAAGTAAATACACTTTGTGAAATATTACTGGATTCTATGGAGCTCTTTTTCATCTTAGCAAATGCTATTCGGAGGTTCATGAAAAACACAACAGAGAGTAGTTGTATATTTCTGGTGTGTGAGAAGTAAAAATGCTCAATAGTATGAAATACTGACTCTTGGGTCTTTTTTTTTTTAATTTATAGCCTCTATTATTCACCTTGTCTTCTGAGTGGATTATCTTCTAAATTTCTTCTTTGTTACCTTCACTCTTCTTTATTGTTCCCAGGGACTTTTCTCCTGCTCTTTCGCGTCCAGACACCACTCCTCTAAGATGGTTTGCCTTGCTCCAACTCCTTAAAAAACAAAACAAAACAAAACAAAACATTCTTTAAGGAATGATTGCACATACTCTTCCCTGTCCTAGTTTCAAATTCTTGATTTTATCGTCTACTGCTAGATAGATATTTCACTTTGATTTATTTGTAAATAATTGATGCTACAAACACAAGTAACCCCAGTTGGTTATTTTTGGGCATAATCTGTATGGATTTTGATGAAGGAAGAGTAAAACTGTTGCAGGACCCTTTGGGCATAGACCTCACTTGTTTAACCATCCTGTCACTAAGCCCCCAGCATAATGGGCCTGACCAGCTAATCACCAGTGAGAAAAAGACCCTCCACCATACAGAAGCTTCCTGTCTTCAAGCAATGACACCAGAACCAGCTCAAACCTGAAGGACTCACAGATTTATTTTTAACTTCTTCATTTTTAACTAATATGTTACCTCAGACTTGTAACATAACTAACATAACTAATATGTAACATAACTAATATGTTACCTCAGACTTCTCAGTCAGACTATATAAAGAGCTATCACAAGTAATTAAAAAGTCAGAGCCTCCCTGGTGGCACAAGGGGTTAAGTCTCAGCATTATGAAGCTATCTGCGGCCACTGCAGCACAATTTCAATCCCTGACCAGGGAGCTTCCCACGTGGTGCAGCAGACTTCTCCTATCTCACCCACTGCTCCCCTCATCAGTGTATTTCAGTCAATCTGCCTGTTCTGCTCCCCACTCTGTCTCTGGTGAATCCTCTCACCCCCCACACCTCTGGCCTAGACCCCAGCTCTTGTATGCATAAATAAATAAATCTAAAAAAAAAAAAGAAAAAGACAGATCATAGTTTATGACCAATAGAGTTGGACAGGAATTCACAAAGAATGAAATCAAAATAGTCAAAAATGTATGGAATGTGCTTCTAACTAGGAAAATGAAAATGTTAAAACATCTCAAGTTATCATGACCACACCCATCAGAATAACAAAAAATGGCTAACAACAGCAATATTTTGAGATGATAGGAGCTCTTTGATATTACTGGTGAAAGCCTATCATCACATTCCATTTTGAAAACAGTTATTATTTAGCAAAGTCAAAAGTGTGAATCTTATGAATTATCAACTACATATATGTGCACAAATATTCCAGGAGTCATATATGTACAGGGTCTAGTTTACATGTCTCTCCAGATTCCCCTGGATGCTGTGAAGTCCACAGTCTGGACTTTGTAACAACAGATCAAACTGCACGTAGTGACAGGGTCTGCCATGATTGGAGGAAACATTTTATATGTGGCCACTGATATATTAGCTTTTAAAATAACTTAGTCTCTTTCTGTCCCAGGCCTTTTCCCACTTGAAAATAAAACCTATCTGGCTTCTACTTTGTGCTAACCTCCCACACCCCAGCAGCTTTGGCATTTTGTTTTGTTTTGTTTTGTTTTGGGTAATATTTTCTTGACAGAGACAAGGTAAGTCAGTTCACCTGATCAATTGTTCCAGATGCCTTTGGTCTTATTTTTTTAAAATATATATATCTTTATTGTTATTTATATCTTTTACATTTTGTATACCCCTTGGATAACCCACCACCAATTCACCCATGATCCATCTCTGTCGTCCCTCGTGCCCTTACCCTCTCCTCCCCCGCACCCCCCCCTCACCTGCTGAGTGTCTCTCTCTTATTTGGTTTCCCTATAGTCCTGTTATAAGTGAAACCATTTGATATTTTTCTTTTTCTTTCTGGCTTATTTCTCTGAGTATGATCCCCTCTAATTCCATCCATGTCGCTGCAAATTGCATGTGTTTATCTTCTTTGAATGCTGAATAGTATTCCATTGTGTATATGTACCACATCTTCTGGATCCAATCATCTATTTTTGAACATCTGGGTTGCTTCCATACCTTTGCTATGGTGAACAGTGCCGCAATGAACATACGGGTGCATGTATCCTTTTGGATTAGTGTTTTTGTGTCCTTTGGATAGATTCCCAAAAGTGGTACTGCTGGGTCGTGTGGAGGTTCCATTTTTAGCAGTTTGAGGAACCACCATACAGCTTTCCATAGTGGTTGGACCAGTTCGCATTCCCACCAGCAGTGTAGAAGAGTTCCTTTTTCTCCACATCCTTTCCAGCATTTGTTGTTGCCTGTATTTTTAATGTGCGCCATCCTCAGAGGGGTGAGGTGGTATCTCATTGTGGTTTTGATTTGCATTTCCTTGATTATAAGTGATGTTGAACATTTTTTCATGTACCTGTTGGCCATTTGCTTTTCTTCTTTCAGGAAGTGCCATTTTAGCTCTTCTGCCCATTTTTTGACTGGGTTATTGGCTTTGTTTTTGTGGAGTTGTGTGAGTTCCTTGTAAATTTTTGTTATCAGTCTTTTATCGGTTGTATTGTATGCAAAGATCTTTTCCAAGTTGGTAGGGTGTCTGTTAGTTTAAATGGTCTGGAAAAACTGGACAGCTACATGTAAAAAAAAAAATGAAGCTAGACTACTACCTCACACCCTGCACAAAAGCCAACTCCAAATGGATAAAAGACCTGGATGTAAGACCTGAAACCATAAAATTTATAGAAGAAAATATAGGCAAAACTCTACATGACATACATCTCAGCAAAATCTTTAAAGACATATCCCCCAAAGCGAAGGAAGTGAAGGACAAGATAAACAGATGGGATTACATCAAAATAAAAAGCTTCTGTACAGCAAAAAAGACATTAGCCTTCGGTCTTATTTTATGGCAACACTAGATGGAGCTCCTTCATTTCATTCCCTCTTGACTCCTGGCAGCTCAGCATCTGGCCTGGGCTCAGCAGTTTCTCAGGACCAATAACTGGTACCCTTGCACTGCCAGGCAATAAGGACGTCATTTTCCACCAACCAGAATGAGATAGAGGCATCTCTATTTTGGATACGGTGGAGCGTTTCTTTCCTCTGAGCAATTAAGAAGCTTAAGGTGTCTCCTAGTCAGTTTTATTCTCCTGCCTCTAGGCAAACATCAGATCAAATAATTTCAAACTTGCAACTCACTGCCTTTTCCTTGGGGACTCAAAGGAAACAGAATTATTGAACTCCTTCAATACCAGCCTTGATTTTATCTTTGAAAATAGCAAATATCTGTTTATAGCATATGACAAAGGACTAAATGTATGTTTTCCTTCCATTTAAAAATAACATTACATCTTTGTGGGGAAGAGGGAAAGAATTAGTAGGATAAACGAGTGAGGGATTGGTTTGTTGCTCATATATACTCTCCATTTTGTTCAAGTCACTGCCCTCAAGTCCTAGGATAGTGCTCACCGCATATCATGTGCTTGCTAAATGTAATGAGTGGATGGTCACCTATGATTCCAAGTTCTACCTGGGTAAGTTTTGTTTCATACACTCTGTACAATGTGCCCCTGCCCTACAGTTTTTCAACTCTTGTGTAACCATAGCCTTCTTTGGGTACCCCTGAAAATCATCCCTAGGAAGATGCTTTTGATATGAAAGCCTTCACTGAAAATTTGTGTCAAAAGAAATACTCGCATAAGTGTAAAAAGTGTGGATAGCTAACACTAGCCATCAGTGATACATGTAGCAGGCCTGTCTCCTGCCCCATAACTGAGAATACCCCTGACTCTCTCACCAACAAACAATTCTAGCTGCTCAGGGTTTTGCTGTTTCCCCTCTTCCCATGTCTCTTCTTTCAACTCTCTTCCTCACACTCAATTCTTCTTTGGCTCCTCCCAAACTGAACTCTGAATCTACCTAAAACCCTCAGTGTTTGAGCTACACTAAAGAACCATGTCCCTGAGCAAACCAAAATTTCAGGGCTATGACAATGTTCTCTTATGTTAGTGCTGCCTTCTTTACAACTAAATGTTTTACTTCTTTATCTGATGTTACTTTATATCTCTCTTCCTTCAAAAAATAAGGCTTAATTCATAGTCTCTTTTCCTAGCCGCCAACATTTTAACCTAGAATAAAAGTGGTTTAAATGATGGCAGATGGATCCTTAAGGAAATGAATAAATACCTCAAAAGTTTGGAGACTGAAGCCAAGGGGTAGAAGTCGAGACCAATAGAAAATTTCCCTTTACATGGCTTTGGTGAGCACATAAAAAGGCATATGGGTGACTATTTGTCAGCTTTTCTTATTTTGTTTGTAGGGGGAGTTCAAGGTGTCTTTTTCCCATTAATAATGCAGTACAAATGCAGGTTATGGCCATCCATCGACCGTTTAGAGGCTCAGACCCTGTTTACACTAAGTTCTTCTTCCTCTTCATCCTCTCAAAATCTGATAAAGAGACTACTCGGGAATACATCACCTACTTGACCATTTGTCTCACTTCATCACTTACAAGGTTTTTGTTCATGATTCATTGGGGAGAACCAATCACACAGTCCATCTACATGTAAGGAGTTTCTGGGGGATAAGGGTGCTGAAAATGTAGTCTTTCCTTGGCCAAAGGGAGCATGAATATTTGGTAGTCAACTAGTCATGTTTGTCACACTTCTAAGAAGTATTTTCCATCTCATACCTAGTCACTCTGCTCTTTCTACCATGATTTCTCATCTTTTTATCCAAGATTTCTACTCTCTTAAGCCCCTCAAATGTTTTCTCTTCTGTTCACTCAGGCTGGCCTTTCTTCTGCCAAGTCTGGGTCTCTCTGTTTCTGACTCAGCTGCTGAGAGGAAGAAGGAGTCAAGTGGAGAGGACCTGGGTGCTAAATGATCACATAGGTCACACAACCTGGATTGGACTCATGACCCACTTTTAGGAGGGTGACTACTACAGTAATATTGTCAGGTACATGAAAGTTAACCTCTGAGACCACCTCATCTGCTTTCTCGCCTCTGACCTTCAATGTTGCCATTGTCCTCTATTTTTCGACGGGTGTTCTTAGATTAACTATTAAAAGGTAAAATGAGAGACTTTCAAAATAATTTCTTTAGTAAAAGACTTGAAATTAGAAAAGGCTTCAAAACCCAATGAAAGGACCTGTCATATGGAACCAAATAGAACTGTGACAGGAGGGAAGAGAGAGAGATTTTTGAAAAGAGGTACTTGCTACTTAAATCTCCTATACACTAGTCAACAAATTTTTACAAAAGTCATGTTACTGAAATAAAATTAGTCATTTCCTATCAATTTGTATGTGCTCAACACAAATATGACAGTCAAATTCTAATTTCGGCTCTAGTTTTTTTTGCAGTCTGCAATAAATTGATGTTTACATCACGAAATGCATGCCATAAGTAATAGGCCTACAGTTAATACCTGTAAAAAATCAAGTCACAGACCACCTCTTAGATTTCTTCTCTTGTCTCTTGTACAGCTGTTCAGGAACATCTCTGGGGAGTGTCCAGCAGTAGTCAGCCAGCATTGTAGTGGACCATTTTCCATGGTATCTTTGTTCCATTGATGCGCTATCTTGATGAAAACATTTACCATGCTCATTACTAAACATACCAGGGAAGAAATCCACATGGGATTGAAGGAAGTGGATATTTTTTCACTTTTTTTTAAAAGATTTATTTATTTATGCATACAAGCTGGGGTACAGGCCAGAGGTGTGGGGCGGCAAGAGGGTTCAGCAGAAAGAGAGCAGGGAGCTGAACATGCAGATCAAAGGAAATACACTGCTGAGGGGATCAGCGGGCGCGGAAGGAGAGGTCTGCTGCACCATGTGGGAATCTCCCCGGCCAGGTGTCCAACTCACGTTGCCACAGCACAGCGCTTAACCGCTGTGCCACCAGGGAGGCCCAGGAAGTGGATCTTTAGAGACATATTGCAGCCAAATTTCTGATATTGCATCAGCATGTCTTCTACTAGTTCCTTGTAGTTTTCTGCCTTAACATCCCCAAGAAAGCCTGTAGACAGTAGGCGAAAAGCATTCCATGCTTGTTTTGCATTACCCTGCAGCAAGTTGTTGAACCGGTCATCTTTGAAGAGCTCTCAAATCTGAGACCCCACAAAAAAATCCCTCTTTAATCTTTGCTTCGCTGAATTGAGAAAATTTTTCATGCAGGCGTCAGAAAGCTGGTGAGGTCCGGTCCATGGCTTTCACGAAATTCTTCATCAAACCTAGTTTGATGTGACGGGGTGGTAGCAGGATTTTGTGAGCCTCGACCAGACCTGGGTGCTGGATATTCTTCTCTCCAACTGCTACATTTTGTCTGCGAGTCCATTCCTTCCGCAAGTAGTGCAATTCACTTGCTAGGCTATCCCACTCACATAAGAAATATGTATTTTGTATATCCCTGCTGTAGTCCCAAAATGGCAACTAACTTCAAATCACCACAGATGTGCCAGCTGTACTTGTTATACTCAATGGAATTCAGTAGCTGCTTTAAGCTATCATATGTTTCTCTCATGTAGACAACATGCACTACTGGAATAGATGGAAGACGGTTTCCATTGTGCAAAAGCACAGCGTTAAGACTCAGTTTTGAAGAGTCTAGAAATAGTCTCCATTCTTGTGGGTCATGAGTGGTTTCTAAGGCATTCATGAGGTCCTCAATATCAGAACAGAATACTTTCCTTTCTGAAGAGAGGCTCCAACTGCTGGTGGTGCTTTCAATATAAAGTAAAGTAATTGTGACATCTTCTTCTAGATGATTCCATTGTTGGAGTCTTGATCCTAGCGATTCTGCCTTGTTCTTGGATAAGTTCAAATCATAAACCAGGTCATTTAGTTCTTCCTGTGTTAGTCTGTGTGGGGTTGATGATGCACCACAGTGAAAATCTGGATCACTGCATGCTGATGGAACAGGAGAAGACCAGGTTGGCTCACCCTTGTCCTCATCAGATGAATCAAGAGCATGTTCTGCTGGAAGTTCTGAAATAGGAAGTCCCTCACCATGTGGAACTGGTCTCAGTGCAGATGGAATGTTTGGGTAGACTATTCTTGACTTCTTTTTCTTCATTATTCCGTCAGAAAGATGAGGAACCAAGTAGAAGTAACAGTCTTTTATGTGCTTCCTTGGCTCTCTCCACACCATGGGGACTGCAAACGGCATTGATGGTCTTTTGCCATTTCACCACTGTGAAAGCTGTGTTGTACATGTAGCACAGCATACATGCGGGGCCCAAGGATTGTCTTGGCCACCAACCTTGCATCCGAAGTCACGATGATAAGCCTTCTGCACTTGAGAAGTGATACTTTTCTTCTGGTTGGCAAATGTCACTTCCCCACAAATAGAGCAGAAATTGTCCATGCTATTAATACACGTTAGAGGCATTATTTTTTTGTATTGTGCCTAAATGGATAAAATAATAACAGTTCTATGGAACGGTAGCTTAAACTGTCTCACACGAAGTCTGAAATATTTTCAATGCTCAATCTTTCCGACAGGGCTTTCTATAGTGCACTGCTGACATCAGTTTACTTCAGCAGCCGCCTGGCAGTAGCATTGCATTACATCAGAAAATGATGCAATCAACTCTGGATGATGTGTGCATGATGGTATTATGCAATGCGATGCAATATTATATCATTCTAGGCTGATCTAGGATGTTGTTGTAGTCCTACTGGATAAATTTACATGGTGAAACATAAAATGAATTATATGAAATATCTTCAAAATTAGGGTTAATAAAAAATTTTCAAGGTTATATTCATATTCAGCACACCAAGATACTACAGATTAGGGCCTTTTTCAGTCAGTCACAATCTCAATGTTGACCAGTGTTATTTATATCTCTATATCTATCTATATTTATTGACATTTATCACATGAAGCTCCATACTACTTATGTAATTTTCATTTAATTTTGTCCAAAACTTAGGAGGTTTATATTAATAGTTGTCTTCTCTAAACTTTGGACATCCTTACTAACTACTTCTTGGGAAATGTAGCAATCTGTCTTCCTCTTCTTCTCTTAATTGGTTTAAAACAACTGTTTATTTTCCTTCACCATCATCATTCCATTCTACTCTCTCCATCCCACTGTGTTGTATATTGACATATGAAAACATCTGTTTGTCTGTCACCTACCTAGTACTCTGTTCACATTCAAAGGGATTTGAGAGAACCTATGTCATACCTATTGAGAAGGCCCGCAGAACTTAACTGAACAACATTTCCATGAAATATACTTAATATTCATATATTGAAAAATAGACAAATTCCAGTCATTTAAGTTTTATATTATAAGTTTTCTTATAGTTCCTAAACTTAAGTGTTTATTGGAATAAAACAGGTGAATATTTTATTATAGCAAACATTTTGAGGATGAGTTTCAGAAATCTCTAATTTTAACAAGTTCCCCAAGTGATTCTGAAGCAATCAGATTGAAGACCAGCATTTGAAAATCACGGAGCACTCTTTCTTCATTTAAGAATATATATTCCCTTCCCTCCACCAACCACCAACCATGTTTTTCATTAGCACCAAAGACCTGCAACCAAGTTTGCCCATCCTAAAATTCTCACCATGAGACAAAGCTAAGTTTCAAAATCTCAAAAAAAAAAAATGTCTACTAGACATCAGAACTGTACCCTACTAATCAGTTCCTTCCTACAAATGGGGTGCCTTTTCTACAAGCCAAATGAAAAATCAGGCACATATTTTCTTGGATATGTTTCAGCGTGTTGCAGATTTTACCCAGTGATAGATCCTTGTGTTACTGAACCAAGCTGCCTTAGCAGTGGGAGTCGGCAGGAACAGTAGTGCAGTTCACCCCGCTGCTCCAGAGCAGTTGTAGCAATTGTTCCTGTCCAGTAACTGCCGTTTTGAACGGACCAATCAGGTGCTAGGAGCTGATGGGTAAACCTGCTGCTCCACCATAAGTCAGTTATGGCAATTGCTCCTGCCCTGCAACTGCCATTTTGAAAAGACCAATCAGGTGCTAGGAGCTGATAGGTAGGTCCAATCAGCTTCAGGATTGAAAAAATGGTCCAATCAGACTTGTGGATGGTACTCTGGGAGAGGATATAAGCCAGGATTGGAGGGACCTGAGGGGAGGGGAAGAGAAGAAGAAAAAGAGAAGACGCCAGCTTCAGAGAGAGAAGGAGGCCCCTGAAGAGAAGAATAAGAGCAGATGACGATGACATCAGCCCCTAGGAGAAGAAAGACGACGGTTCCAGACTCCGAAGAGAGAAGAAAGAAGTCCGTTTCTGGCCTCTGAGGAAGAGAGAAGAAAAGAAGCATCCAGCAGCCGCCCTCTGAGGAGGAAGAGAAGCTGAAGGACTCTGCAGACACTAGGCCTCTGGTCCTGTCTCTGACGTTGCCTGAAAGGAGCACCAGAGGCCCTGGGCCTGGTGTCTCAATGAGCTGTTTGTTGGTTTAACCCAACACCTCACAAAGAGCTACCATCCCCGATGCATTCTGGGTGAGGTGGCCACTACTTTAGGATGCAGTGAGCTCTCTGTTTCCCCCGTTTGTAAAATAAACCCCATGTTTGTTGTTCCTGTAGCCTGAAGTCTCCTGCAATTGTGCACATGGGTGAGACCCACAGACAGTGCCCTGTCCTCTCATCAGGCACTGTCCTTTGTTGCTTTTGGCCTTTTGGCCTTTTGGGGCTTTTTGGTGACTTTTGCCTCAGAGCCTGGGCATTTGTGCCCTGTCCGCCCATTTCAGTTGGCAACCGCGGCAGGATGGAACATCCCCGTCTGCCCTATTTCACTTGTAATCCTCCACATTCAGTTTTGCCTTTAAACTTTCTTCACATCCATATGTTCTTTGGGGACCCCATGTTTTCAGATGACCTGTTTCCTCTGTTTTCTCATGCTGGCCCTACCTACATCAGACTCTCTGAGTAGCTCTTTGCAAGGAGGCTGTTGAAGTAGAACCGGCAGATTCAAGAAAACTGCCATCTGGTTTCCCTGCTGCAGATGCCCACATGAGCCTTGAAAAATCTAGCTGGGGAGGAGGTGGAAGATCCTGTGGGCTGACTGATAAAGGAAGAAGTGAGAAGGGTAATTTTTTTCCCTTAATGTTCCTACGACTGGGCCTAATCACCATTATTTGAGAGAGAAAATGGCTATCACTGTTAGGCAACGAATATGAGACATGTAAAGGCTTAGGAAAACAACCTTGTTTGCATTCTATGTTCTGGAGACCATACGATGGCCACCTCAGTAGCTCTTCAGTGCTGCCTAAGAAGGTAGTTTTTATATCAGCACTACCACTTTCCTCTTACTTCTCCTTTTGGGTCAAACTCTTAATGTGATGAAAGGAACAAGTAGGCTTTCCAGCTCTAAGTATGCATTTATATGCCTTCTCTAGATTTGCTAAGATTGCAGAAGTCAGATTATGAAAAATTTGTTTTAAAAATTTATAATTTTAGGATCAAATGAAATCCTAATGATTATTTAACCTATCAGCCCTATTGCAGAAGACGAGGTTGAAAACCAAACAGGTTAAGTGACCTGCCTGAGTACATACAGATAGTCAGGACCAGATGTGTAGTGGTCTCAGTAACAGATCCACAAGTCTCCCCTGAAGGATTAATAACCTTGCTGTTGTGAGGGGAGCTAGATCGGCTGACAGCCTTTAGTTGTGAGTCTTAGGTTCACTCTAACTGCAGAGAGAAGAGAAGCAATGCTCAGAAAAAGGCTTTTCTTGAGGCACCCATAAAAGCAACTGGCCAAGGTGAAGTAGTAGAAAGGCCCAGCCTTTTCACCTAGTGTGGGGCATCCTGAAGGCCCTTTTGTTTCCAGGGCTCCCACACAAGGCTGGCAGAGACTGTCAGGCAGTCCCCCGGCCTACTTTCTGCCTAATCTTTCTTTCCATCTTTTCACAAATGTTGATCCCAAGGACACTACAGAATAAACATCCAGCACACTAACTTTCATCTCAGAGAATGCGTCAAAGAGACCTCAGACCTGAATAAGATATAAAATAAAAACCATCTAAATAAAAAGTGGTTCTTGCTAAAATTTCCACACTAGAAGTATTGTGTATGTGTGTTGGTGTGTGGTGTAAAAATATTGCATAGTTTCCTCATACTCTATCATGCTTTTGCTTCTTTAGTGAGATGGTGGTCATTGGTCTAAGTAATGGATTTTCATTTGGTGTGACCTAGCTGATCTTGTGCAAGGTTGTCTGATAGCCATCTTACATCCTAGCATAAAATTTGCTGCTGGCACTATATACAATAAGTAAGATATGGAAACAACACAAATGACCTGAAATAGATGACTGGATCAAGAAGAAGAGATATATATACACAATGGAATACTACTCAGCAATCAGAAAAGATAAACATGCCATTATCAGCAACATGGATGGAGGTAGAAGGGATTATGCTCAGCGAAATAAGCCAGAAGGAAAAAGAAAAATATTGAATGGTTTTACTTATAGGAGGAGTATAGGGGAGGCCAAATATGGAATCAGGAAAAAAATAATAAATAAAAAAACAAAACTAACAGGCAACTATAAATCAGAGACATTCTGCTGGGGAGAAAGAGGGAGAGGGATCAAAACAGGGGCAGGAGACCACAGGGGACTATGGTGATGGTGCACAAGTGAATTGGTGGTGGGAATTTTATGGGGACTACAACTGAGAGGAGAAAGCAAATATTGTGCAAAAATGAACAATGATGTTACACATACACATACATATACAGATTTAAAATATTTAAATAAATAAGTTGCTGGTTGAGAAAGAAAATCACAAAAAAGAGATTTATGAAGACCCCTATGGTTTACCACCTCATCTACTAACAATGGGCCCAGAAAACAAGTCTTTAGTCACTGGTTAAAACCCAAGCAGTCTATCACACATCAGAATCAATTCTGTGTCTTTTCATTTTTTTCATGGCTGGTTTTGAACCTGTACTTTGGGATGCTGGCATTGTTTTGGCTGAGGCAATAGTAGGAATGCAGTCGGGTTTTTTTTGTGCTATCTCAGGCGGCAGTCTTTCTTAGCTGGCCCCTGCCTCATTCCTTATCTGTCTTGCCTTGAACAAACTTGGCCATGAGTCAAGGACAATTGACTTCTCCCCTTCTCCCTGAGCCCACCAAGCCTGAGTAATACTTCTTCTTTATTCATCATGCTTTTTCCATTTAATTGGGTATCATTTTCTAGCTGAATAATTTAGATAACCTTCAATTCCCTTATCTGAAAATGGGATCATGGTACTGACCTTCCAGGGTATTGTGAAGACCAACTGAGACCATGTTGGGAGAGGTCTAGACCCAGAGTTGCAGTCATAGTGCAGTAGCTCTTCTTCATGGGCTGTAGATCTCCTGCTCAAAGTCTCTCTTTGCTGCGTCATTCCTCTCTCAACAACTGCCCCTCCCATGCACCTTCCTGTATGCCTGCTCTCAGCAAAGAAAGGATTCATTCATAAAAATTCCTCCATTTTTTAAGTTTAGAAGAAATGATCAGGTTATATGACAATAAGAAAATAAGCATACTTGCACAGCGAAGTATTTCAATCAGGTCCCAATTTACCCCAGAATTAATCTGATATCTATATAAACTGTGTATTATAAAATAATTTTACAAAGCTGCCACTTGAAAGGCAATTCTGAAGGTATACCACATTTACAACCACTTTGCAAATATTTTCATCTCTTCCCTGCTTCTTCGATTTATATCCCACAGACATTACAAGTATATTGACACACTGACATCTTAAAGCCTTTTCTTTTAAGCCATTCCTTTTTAAAGATGTTTTACTATCACCCTTTGCCTACTCCCTCTTAAGAATGAAAAATATCAGAGGGATAGGGAAAAACAGTAAAACTAAAAATAGAGCTGGCATTTGAGAAACAGATAGTTATCAGCTTATAGAAAAATTGACAGCTACTTTCAAATACATGAGCATTTTATAATTCCAGGAGGCCCTAAATTTGGTTCTCAGTAGAAAATATTGAAGATAAGAAAAGGGAAAGGAAAAAAATTGTAGAATGAAAGCAGAGTAAAATACTATACTTTAAAATATATTTTTAAAGAAAATCACTAAACTAAAATTTAGTATATATGGCCAAAAAATACCCAGATTATTAAGGATTTCCCTTTGCCTTTAGTAATGCCATCTACCTTATAAAACATTTTATTAATGAAACAGTAATATTTTTATCTTTAAATTATTGTTTTATATTGTTCAGTTTATTATTTTGAGCCAAATTCTGTCCTCCAAATATCTAATAGAAACTCCATAATAAAGAAATGCAATTGTTTAACAAAATTCACACAGTCAGAATATAGGACATTCTTGCCCAACAATGTTCATCTTCAGTATTTCTGCTAACAAAACTAACATGTATGGTACATGTAACTTTGTGCCAGACACTGTCCTTATGCATATTAATGCATACACCACCTTTTGCAACCTCTGATGAGGTGAAGTTGGGTACTTCACTTTACACTTATATTACACTTCGCAATTCACAATTCAAGAAACTGAGGTAGAGGTGACACTGGCCTGGGAAGCAGTCATCGCTGCTACAACTTCTACCATGACCTCCAGTGTCACAGCTGTGGACTGATAATTTCTTATCTATAAAATGTGGACATTCCACTTCATTATTAAGAGGGATTCCTCTTTCTTTAAAATACCCCGATTTTATCCTTCTGTGTTTTGTTTCTAGAAAATTGGATTTTGGAATTCTTAAGACATTTTGTTTTTGTTTTTGTTTTAAAGGAAAGCAAAAAACCCTTAAGCTTTGTCTGAAGATGCAGAATGGTGGTATGTGCAGGTTTGTCCTAGGAGTGGTGTCATGCTTTAAGCCAAGAAAAACAAAAAATTGAGAGGTCACTCATTCAAAAGAAAAATTGTAATACATATCAAACTTAGAAGAAAGTAAGATATGAAAAAGACTTCGAGGATATGTAAGTGAGGGATATAAGACAGGGAAATAGAGCGCCACAACATATTTTTGCTTTTAGAAGACCATCTGCTGAAATTCTGAGCATGAGAACAAAGTGGGATTTGAAGGATCTGGAACAAATGAAGTGAAAGAAATGCTGAGAAATCTTTTGAGTGATTTCTAGAGAAGAGAGAGTAAGTCATGTGACTTGCCCTTCCAGTCCAACAAAAGAAGGCAGGTTCTTGGAGGGCAAATTGTGCCCAGGGTTCCCTGGCTGAAAGAATGTGATTCAAGGAATGTGATTTAGAGCTAAAGGGAATCCCCCCCAGGAAAGGGGGAGAGTGTTTGTCAGAATGAGGCATCTGGGCTCTAAGAAACCACTTCGGAGCAAAGTGTATGGATTATATTAAACAGAATGAAGAAATGTTAAAATAAGAATATTTTTGAGACCTGTGTATCATTTACTTTTGATTTCTCTCCTGATACAGACACTGAGGCCCAGAGAACTGAAGGGGCTTTACTGTTGGAACCAAAGCATGGAGGATTAAAAACAGCGTGAATTTTAGAAACAAGATTAGTGCTTAAAATATGATCTTTCACTCTCAAGCTATGGGAATAGCACCAAGAGTGAAAACGAAAACCAGTCAAAGGAAGGTACTAAGGAATAAACCTTAGGTCCTCCATTAAGCTGTTTTGAAGATTGTAGTATTAACTTCATATCTTCTAAAACTGTTGATAAACTTTTACATAAGAAATTATAAATTAGCTAAACTAAAAAGTTTCTCTACTGTTTTTAAAATGTTTAGGGTAACACTAAAAAAAAGAGGTTGCTCTAAAAGCAAGATTTAAGGCAACAGAAAATATCTTTTAAAGAAATGTACCAAACCAAAAAAAACAAACAAACAAACAAACAAAAAAAAACAAGACTCATTACAAGAAAGTAGTGTTGATACAAGGACCCAAGTAACTAAAGAAAAGGAATGGAAAATGTATCCACTGTAATTTTTAGCAGATGGAATTTTTAAATTTTATGTGTTAAAAGTAAAAAGGAATTCCTCAGAATAGAAATTAAAATTTATCACTGTGAAAGAAAAAGAATGGTTTGAGTTTTGGTTATCTTAATATGTTTTTATTCAGCAGTCAGACCTAATGTAAGTGTGACTTACTTAGGAAGGGGAAGTTCCAGGTTCCCTGCCCCACCCAAGGAAGGGTGGAGCTGAGCAGCTGGGAGAAGCTAGAAAAGACTGGGAGGACTGAGAAAAGAAGAGAAGAAAAAGAGGAATGAGGAAGAAGTCTTGGAGGGCACATGGAGCAGAGAGAGATGTGAATAAGCCATGCTACTTCTCAGCCTCGGACAAGCACCAGGGACTTGGGGACATAGAAAGAGACACTTGAAAGAGACAAAGACTCAGGTGAGAGACCTGTTGGGAGGCTGACAATGGCAGCCATTATTTTGACTTGTATTTTGATTTTGCTCTTTTCCTTCCAGACTTGCCTGGCCCCTTTTGCCTCTTTTTTATGGTTCCCCACCAGGAGGTGCCTTAGACTTGTAGCAGACTTTCAGACCTCAGTGGCCCTGCTTTGGGCCAACACTGTTTGGCTGGTCATTTACCAATGAGGTGATGGGTAACTTTGGACGTTTCATGAAGAAACTATTTTAACTATATTATTTCTCTTTTCTTCTCTCTCTTGCATAGTAATTGTCTCTCTATTGCATACTAATTGTATTAAAGTTCTTTTCTTATTGAAGGTATTAAGTACTAAGAGTATGTCTTTTTGTCACAGATGGCAGAAACCATTTAGAGCAGGCAGGTTTGAGGGTCCTGGGGTGCCACTCAGCCACCCACCAATACTATAGTTCTCCCTGTGTCATATTTTAAAAATGGCAAAATCACTGTTGTTGCAAATGGCACAATTTCGTCTTTATTTTAACTGAGTAATATTCCATTGTGTACCTATACTACTTTTTCCTAATCTACTCATCCGTTGTTGGGAATTTAATTTGATTACATAACTTGACTATTATAAATGTGCTGCAATGAATGTAGGAGTGCACATGTCTCTTCAAATTCATGTTTTTACTTTCTTCTCTTAGGTACTGATGAGAGGAATTACTGGGTCATATAGTGAATCTATTTTTAATATTTTGAGAATCCTCTTACTGAACTAGTCTACATTCACATCAATAGTGCATGAGAGCTCCTTTTTCTAACAATATCTCCATTACTTGCTATTTCTGAATTTTTTGATATGGAATATTCTCAAAAGTTTGAAATGGTGTCTAATTGTGATTTTCATTTGCATTTTGCCATTTGCAACAACATGGATGGAACTGAAGGGCATTATACTAAGCAGAATAAGTCAGAAGGAAAAAGACAAATACCCAGCGATTTCACTCATATGTGGAATATAAAGAAACAATACAAAGGAACAGACAAAACTAAACCAAAACAAACCTTTGAAATTTGACTGCACAACTGAAGCTATCAGAAAGAGAGGGTAGGGACTGGGGGATAATGGGGGTAGGGGCCCAGCTGTCTACAGTGGAGAATTTTGGGTGCTTTGGTAGTGGGTATTGTGTGGTACCATGTATCTTAAGAGGTGTGAGCCTATATCCCTAAATTATACAATGTTCAAAGCAATGTTAATTCAATAAAAAATGATACAATTAAACATAAATAAGTAAATAAATATAAATGGATGCCATAAAAAATAACTAGAAAATCTCCAAAAGTAGATCAGTACATAATCACAATCATTGTTTTCAAAGTAAGGAAAAGCAAAGTCTGCCAAAAAGTGTTTTGGAAGTATTATTTTTTTAAGTTTTTTTTTTAAATTTATTTACGCACACAAGAATTGGTGTATAGGCCAAAGGTGTGGGCGGTGAGAGTTTTCACCAAAGACAGAGTGGGGAGCAGAACAGGCGGTTTTACTGAAGTACACTGCTGAGGGGAGCAGTGCGCGCGGCAGGAGAGGTCTGCTGCACCATGTGTTAGCACCTTGGTTGGGATCGAACTCGCGCCACAGTGGCTGGAGATAGCTTGATAGCACTGAGGCATTAACTTCTGCACCACCAGGGAGGCCCTGTTGCCAATATTTTGTCCTTCCCTTTCTGAAAGGAAAATCCCTGCCCTTCAGTTTACAGGGTTTTCCCCTTCTTTTTCTTTAATTAAAAAAACATCAACTGAACAGTCTACTGACATCTGACATAGGGGTTCTTGGGCAGAATCTGTACCTGTGGAGCAAGGAGAGACAGTGGCTGACATATTACTCTTCCTCCTCTTTGAGGCTGCTCTGCACTGAACCTGGGAGTTCTCCCATTCAGGCCAAAAGCGTAATACTGGAGCCAAGTGCAACCTGCTGAATAACCTGCCTTCAGAAAGGAGTGCTTACCTGGTGGCTGGCGAGGCTAGAATGAGGATCATACATAAACTCTGTTGTTGGGATTTGAGCCATTTCTGTGAGATATCTCTTGGTAAATATCCTTTTTGAGAGTAGGCATACATGCCATCTCTTGCCTTCTGTGGTTGCCAGGGGTTCCTGGGCCCGTTTAGACAATAGCTATCCATGACAGTAAAAATTTTTCCCTTCTCAGAAGAGGGTCCCAGGCACCCTGAAGAAAAGCTTTGAGTTCCATAGTTGAAGTGCTTACTGTGAACTTCAAAATTATTGGGGAACTGGTTTGGAGGGTTTTGAGCTAACATTTTTTAGTAAAGATTTCTTCCTCAAATTAATTTCTTCATCTCCACAATCACTTGTTTGGCCACAACTATGTCTCCTCTGAATTACAATAACCTAAATTAGTCTGTTTGCCTTAAATTTCTCCTCTTCTTCTCATTTAAAAAAACTTCCCATGTCACAAATCTGACTGAGATGACCCCACAATATGACCCTTCTCTACTTACCCCTTCTTCTCTGATGGGCCTCAAGTCTCTTTAGAATCTGATTCTCTTTGTCAGGGCTCTCCCTTTATCACCTTCCTCCTTGTACTTCCCACCCAGCTTGCAAGACTCTATACTTGCTGATTGTGCCACCTTTTTCCCAATTTGATTTGCTGGCACCCAACATGGCCCCATTTTCAGACAGCAGGACCAAGGTCACCTCCTGTGGGAAAACTGATCCCCCCTGCCTAGGTTGAATATCCTACAACCCCTTCACTTCTGTCTTCAGTGAACTTGCCTGTGCAAATGTCCATCACCCTCCCAGACAGTGACCTACGCCTGTCCAACGCCTGTCTTTGAGTCCCCAGACTTGACATTTGCAAGAATGAAGGGTGCCATTGACCCAGATAACCAGAGGGGAGGACCTTCCCTGGGCAGTACATTTGGCTGTTTCTTCCATTTTCTTTTCTTCACTGAGACCAAGACACCCCATTCTGCCTTGCAGCTAGAAGGAGGTTGGAGAAGAGGGCCTTTGTTCCTCCTCCAGATGACTGGAGCTGGGATGGAGCCCAGCAGCTGTGTTTGGGTGCAAGGCAGGAGGGCAGATGGACTGGTGTCTGTTTGCAGACAGCCCGGAGGCTGCCACCCTGGTGCAAGGCACACTCCGGGGTGAGCTGTGCAGGACAACAAGGCCATGGGGCGCTTGCCCCGGCAGGCTGCTGTGCTGGCATTCCTGCACAAATGCCGGCTGGGGTGCTTTCAAGAGAGCAAAAAAGAGGATCCTTTATGCATGAAGCTCTTATGTCTCTGATGGTAGTTTTAATGTTCCAATCTAAACAAAGCCTTTTCTATCTGAAAACTTTCTTAATTACTATCACAAAATTGTTTTACCACAAGCAAGCCTCATTACATTTTTCTGCACATTTTGGCAGCTATTGAATCATTTTTCCAACCAATAATTGTAATGGGAAGAGTGAACAGAAAGGAGAGAAGGAGTATGTTTCTTTGCTCAAAATATTTAGAACAAGAACATGATGCAAGGCCTAATAATTTGCGACTCAGGCAGTAGTCCCATGCTTACATACTTAGATCAAAATCAGCTACTGATTTCTTCATATCAGAAAATTCTTTAATTAAAAAATAAAAAGGCAGATCCTACAAGGGCTAGGGTGGGGACTAAGGCTGACACTGTCACCACCTGGCTAGCTGCCCTTCTGCTGTTGATCCAAAACCATTCTGTGCAAAGAGCAAGGCACAGCATCACACTTGTGTCCTGAGTTTGCACGTGTGGCTTCTCTAAGATGCCAATTTGTAATGGACACTCTTATGAGAGAGCCCCTTCTACGTTTATGTTTCCTTGATCATTTTGATCATCTTTTTTTCTAATTAAACATTCAAGCCATGATTCAAGCCATCATTTCATTGTTTCTGCACATAGTAAAAAAGAGCATTTGTGAGGCAGTCACACAGCATCATTATAAACTACCCAAGCTCTCCACCCCCTTTTTTAAAAATAATATTTTATTAATTTTTGTTATTCATATATTTTACATTATTGTGTGGTCCCCATATGTTACCCACCACCTGTTCACCCGTGGAACCATCACCATAGTTCCCCCTGCTCCCATCTTCCCCCCTCTTGAGCCCTTCCCCTCCTCTCCTTCCCTGCTGAATGTCTCTTTCTTATTTGGCTCCCCTATATTCCTGTTATAAGTGAAACCATTCGATAATTTTCTTTCTTTCTGGCTTATTTCACTGATCATGATCCCTTCTAGATCCATCCATGTTGCTGCAATTGCATGTTTGTCTTTTTTGAATGCTGAATAGTATTCCATTGTGTATATGTACCACATCTTTTTGATCCAGTCATCGATCCACCCCCTTTTTTAACAACAATAAGATATCCAGTTTCACTAAGAATAAAGCGGGAGCACTCTTTTGAAGAAAGTGGAAATGTCTTCTTTACTCCCACCACCCCTTAATTACACATTCCCACTTCCCAGTAGAGGGAACCACCTAAAGCCCAAGCATTCTAATATCCATGTTTCTTTAAAGTACCCATAGTGAAAGAGCACTGTCCACAGGGGGCCTCACTTTCTCTTGTCCTGCTCACCTTAGTATCCTTTCACCAAGGGTTCTGGGATGTCAGACAGGTTTTGGCCTGAGTTGTCCAATATGGTAGCCATTAACCTCATCCCATCATTAAGATAAAAATTATTTCATTTATTTATTAGTATTTACTTATTTGTTTAGTTTTAAGAAGCTTCCATAACATATACTTGAGACATAGAATCTGCATATATTTATTGTGCACAAATTTACCAGTTTGCCATATGTATACATCCATGGAGCCATCACCACAATCAAGATAATGAGCTAAAAGGGATCATGCTCAGTGAAATAAGCCAGAAGGAAAAAGAAAAATATCAGATGGTTTCACTTATAGGAGGAATATAGGGGACCAAATAGGGGATCAGGGAAAAAAATAACAATAGTGCTAATAAAAACAACAACAACAAAACTTGCAGGCAACCATAAATAAGAGACATTCTGCAAGGGATGTGGGGAGAAGGGATCAAAAATAAGGGTTCAAAATGGGGAAGAAAAGAGCACAAGGGACAATGGTAACAGTTCATGGGTGAATCAGTGGTGGGTAACCTACGGTAATACACAATGATGTAAAAGATACAAATCAAAAATGTATATATTTTTTAAAAAGATAATGAATGTATCTATCACCTCCAAAAGTTTCTTGGGAGCCACTGAGATACCTCTCTACAGCTCCGCTCTCATCCCTAGACATGCTCAGGCAATCACTGATTGGCTTTAGTTCCTAGACACTAGTTAGCTTTTCCTAAATTTCCTGTAAATGGAAAAATATCATACAGTCTATACTTTCTTATGTGGCTGCTTTCACTTAGCATAGTTGTTTAATATTCAGTCACTTTATTGCAGTATCAGTAGTTCACTTATTTTTATTTCTAATATAAATAATGAAAGCCCATTGTCTTAATGTATTAGTTTACCTATTTAGTCACCTGCTCATGGGTGTTTGTTTCCAGTTTTAGGCTCTACAAATAAAATCATTGTGAACATTCATGTAAAAACCCTTGCGTAGACACAATTTCCTTTACTTTTTTTATTTTTCTTCTTTTTCCCACGTTTTTAGTTTTAATTTTTTATGTCTATTTTTTTGAGGTAAAGTGATTTACTTCACTGTAGGTCATTTGGAGGTAGATATATAGGTTCACACCTCTTAAATGTATGTTACCATCCACACCCACCACCAAAGCATCCCTAACCCTGCAGCATAGTTTACTGAGCCCCATCCCTACCTTCCACTGACCACACATGCTCCCCTCCTGGCAGCCTCCATTCTATAACAAGACTTCTAAGATTTGTTTTGGTTTGATTTTACAGCTTACTTTTTAGAGGGAAATAATCCAGTATTTGTCTTTCTCCCAACTTATTTCACCTAGCATCACCTACAGTTCTATCCCTGCTGCCACAAATGAAAAAATTTTATCTTTTTTTAATCACTGACAATTTTTTTTTCTGTGTATATATAACACACCTTCTTAATTCACTCATCTATCTTTGGGCACTTAGGTTGTTTCCATAATCTGTCTACCCTGAATTAATGTTTTTGTATTCATCAAATATCTAGTACTGGAAGTGCTGGATAACAGGGTAGGTCTATTTTCAATATGTTTAGAAAACTCCATAGGGTTTTCCACAGAAACTGTAGCAGTCTGTATTTCCAAGAGTATGCATGAGTTACCTTTTCTCCTGCCAACACTTGTGGTTTTTTGGTTTGTTTTAGTGTTTTTGATATGGGTCGTAATCAGTGGGGTGATGTGGTATCTCCATGATTTGCTTTTGGATTTTGCTGATTATAAGTTATGATAAGCATTTTTTCATGTGCCTGTTGGCCATCTGTATGTCTTCTTTGGAGAAGTGTCTATTTACTTCTTCTGCCCATTTTTTGATTGGGTTATTTTTTCTTTATCTTGAGTTGTTCTTTGCAGATCTTGGATATTAGCTCCATGGCAGATGTATAATGGGCCAATATTTTCTCCCAATCAGTATGGTGTCTTGCTTGAATGACAGTTTATTTCACTGTGCAGAAAATTTTAATTTGATAAAGTCCCATATTTTAAAATTTTTACTTTTGTTTCCATTGCTACTGGAGTCAAGTACTCAAAGATACCCCTGAAACATATGTCATGGAATATTTTGCCTTTGTTTTCATCTATGCATTTTGTGTTTTCAGATTTAAATTCAAGTATTTGATACAATTTGAATTAATTTTTGTATATAGTGTGAGACAGTGATCTAATTTCACTCTATTATATATGGTTTCTCAATTTTCCTAAACAATGCATTGAAGAGACTTTCCTTTCTCCATTGTATATTCTTGGATCTTTTATCGTAAGTTAACTGCCCCTATGTGTGTCAGTTTATTTCTGGGTTTTCAATTCTATTCCATTGGCCTGCATTTCTATTTTTCAATCTGATATGATGTAGTTCTGAATATTATAGCTCTTACTATATGCCCCCATTCTTCTCTTTTATCAGAATAACTTTAAGTCTTCGGGGTCTTTTGTGATTCCACATACGTTTCAGTAATGGTTGCTCTAATTCTTTTAAAAATGTCATTAAAAATTTGATAGGGATTCATTGAGTCTATATTGCTTTGGGTAAGATGGCCATTTTACTATGTTAATTCCTCCAGTCCATGGACATAAAACATCTTTACATTTATCTGTTTCTTCTAGTCCATATTTCTTTTAACAGTGTCTTGTAGTTTTTGTTGCATTGATTTTTTCATCTACTTTGTTAAATTTATCCCAGGTATTTTATTATTTGAGGTGATTGTAAATGGAGTTGCTTTCTTGATTTCTTTCTCTTCTAGTTTTTCTTTTTCTTTTTTTTTGCATATAGAAATGCAACTGATTTTTATATAGTGAGTTTATAGGCTGCCACTTCATGATACTGATTTGTTGGTTCTAGTAGTTTTTTTTTTTAATTGATTCTTCAGGGTTTTCTATGTATATTATCAAGTTGTCTGCAAATAGTAATAGTTTCATTTTTTTTACTAATTTAGATTCTTCTTTTTTCTTTTTCTTGCCTATTTGCTTTAGCTAAGCCTTCCAATACTATATTGTATAATAATGGTGGACATTCTTGTTTTGTACCTGATACTAGAGGAAAAGCTTGCAGTCTTTCACCATTTAGTATAATATTTGGCCTTTACTATGTTGAGGTATGTTTCCTTTAGTCTTATTTTTGAGAGTTTTTTTTCATAAATTGATGTTGAATTTTGTCAAATGTTTCTCTGCATCTTATATGATCACATGAATTTTATGTTTTGTTGATGTGATACTTACATTGATTGATTTATAGATATGGAACTATCCTTGCATTCCTGGAATAATTCCCACTTGGCCATTATGCATAATCCCTTCAAGATGTTGTTGAATTCAGTTTTCTAAGGCTTTATTGAGGATTTTCCCATTATTGTACCACAGGGCTATTTGTAGTTTTCTTTTGGGGAATGCCATTTTCTGCTTTTGGTATCAGAGTAATGTTGGTCTCATCTAATGTGTTTGGAAATACTCTTCTCAATTTTCTTTTTTTTTTTTTTTGATGAGTTTGAAAAAAGAAAAATTTGTCTTTGACAGTTTAGTCAAATTAATTAATGAAACCATTGAGTCCTTGGCCTTTGTTTTCAGGGATATCTTTTATGATGGCTTCAATTTTCTTGTTTGTAATTGGTCTGTTCAGTCTTCTGTTTCTTTCTAATTCCAGGTAGGAAGGTTACACCAATTTATTGGCACAACAATGTTCACAGCAGTCTTATGTGTTCTGTATTTTTGAGCTGTCTTTCAATTTTAACTTTCATTTCTGATTCTATTTATTAGAGTGTTCCTTCTTTATTATCCGAGCCCACTAGATATTTTTCTATTTTGTTTACTTATTTTCAAAGAACTATTTTTTTGTTTCATTTATGTCTGAACTCTTTGTTTCTATTTTATTTTATTTCCCCATAATTTTTATCACCTCTATAATCCTCTTCTAGTGGCTTTTAGTTTTACTTGTTCTTCTTTTTCTAGTCACTTAAGGTGAAAGGTAGTTTGAAATCATTATTTCTTGATGTATGCTTGTAATGGTATACACTTCTTTCTTAGTATTGTTTTTTGTCTGTGTTCTGGTAGCTTGTATCTTCATTTACATTTGTCTTAGTGTATTTTCAGGTTTTTCCTTTGATCTCCTTGTTAACTCAATAGTCATTCAGTCATTGAGTAATCTCAACATATTTGAAGCTTTCCTACTTTCTTTTTGTGATGGTTGATTTCTAGTTTGATAAAATTGTAATCTGAGAAGATAGTTCTTATATTCCATTCATCATAAAATTGTTTATACTTATTTATACTTGCAGTCTACCCTTGAGAATGTTCCATGTATTTTAGGGAAGTATATTTGTTATGGGGTGCTGACTATTATTTATGTCTTCATCAATCCCTCCTCCTGTGGTCTGAGAGTGCAATCTCTATTGTCTGTTCACTTCATGAGATCAATACCAGTCGCAAGAATTGCAGGGAAGAAAGTGCAGTCGAGGGCACTTTCTCTGTCTCTTATCAGGGACCCTATATATAGAGAGCATCCCAGCTCCCCTGAACATCTATCCCTTCCGTCAAGGGTGTATCTTCCATATTATTTCACTCTCCCCTCCTCAAGTCCCTTGACTGAATCTGAAGCCTCACCCTAGGTGCTTCCTATGACAGATTGCAGCCTCTAGGAATTTCTTCTACCTATCTTCTCTTCAATGAATTATGACTCTCCCCTGTGCCACTTGTGTTGGGCTTTCATGTCCAAGGGGTAATCCAATTTTGCCTTAAGACTCAGAACTCTCTGGGTGTATTATTATTTTGGTTAATTGTTAAGTATTCCTTTCAAGAGTGAAGCCAGTAGCCTCCTTTGAGGCTATGTTGGTGAGATTCTTCAGATAAAAATAGTAAGTAAAATTAATTAATAAAATATTTTGCAGTAGTCACATTTCACTCACTCAATATGTATAAGACTCTGGTGGCTATCATATTAGATAACACAGATACAGAGCATTTCCATCATCACAGAAAGTCCCATTGGAGAGCATCACTTAAGATAACTTAGGCAATTCACATCAGCATCAACTCAATCTTGCTTCATTTTATGATTTAATTGACTGTTGTCTAATATTATTAATTAGTGAGCTAACTGTGCATTCAAGAAGCTATTGAGAAAATGACAGAAGTGGTTTGTTCTATAAAATAGTAATGGTGATAGTGAAAGTATAAAAATAGTATTGGCTGACATTTATTGAGTACGTATGTTTAAGGACTTGTGCTGAACTTAATCTCTACTAGCCCATAATCTTCACAACAAATATTATTATTATTCCAGATTAACAAGAGAAAAAAATCAATACAGAACTGGAAAGCGTACTTAGCTTTCATCTAATCTTACCTTCTAGGATGAGATAGCTCAGACTCTGGAGTCAAACTGACTGGGTTCAATTGATTGTCTTAAGCCAAGTAATCCTTTATGTGTTATAGTTCCCTCATCTGTAAAATAAGAAAATGGGATATTGTGCAACCATCCCAAGCCAGGTAGTTTCCTTGTTTGTTCAGGCAGAGGAAAAGAGAATTTTGGAGACTTCAGTACCTCTAACATGCCTTTCATGCTGAATCAGGGGACTGGACATAGGCAGACCAGCAGACAGGGAGGCAGCAACCAAGCTCTCTAGCTTCAAAGTGACACTGTGAACACTAGAGTAGAGAAGTCCCTTTGAGTCCTGGCTTCTCTATCCAGGTGCCCACAATTAGAGGTGTGCACACCCTGTGCTCATGCTCCCAAGCACTCTCTGCAACAACATATTGTCACATGTGGACAATGAAACCCTGGAGGCAAACAAGATTGCAGGTGGCAGCCATAGAGGCAAGTGGTAGGCAGCTGAAAAAGAGCCTGAGCCACTCCATTTTCCCTACACATGTCTATCCTATAGATTGTTGTGCGAATTGGAAATGACTTGTTCATGTAAAGTACTAAAAGTCCAGTATATGTTAATTGATTTACATATTACAGGTGAGGTTTACACAGCTATATGAGTCAAGTGCTCATTACTCTTTCCATTATACGGAATGAACCCCTTTTGCTTGTAAGTCACATTGTTTTATCTCGGCCACCTTCCCACCTGCTTTCTACATGACCCTTTTATCATAACCACTTTTCAGCCAAATGTGATTATCATGTGACATCAGCAGTTTTCTATTGGAAAACTATGCAATGACTGTTTTCTTGGAAGCAGACAACTTTCTGGGCTTGCTGGTTTGTAACATTTGGAGAATTAACCTAGATGATTTCTAAGGTCTATGTCACTACAAATATTTTCAGATGCTTTGAACTAAGAAGACAGTTCTCCCTGTTAGGTAAAGAGAATAAAACTTCTGACCCATTTATTTTGACCCACAATAAGACTTTTTAAAGTTTTCAGCAGTAAGATGAGTGTTGAGGAAGAAAACAAGTGAAAGGGAATAAAAGATAGTTCACTAGATTTCCCCAGTACAAATGGCCACCTACAAAATACAATTTATCTGTGTCATAAAGTATTCAGGCCTGAGTTACCTGATTGTGGGTCTGTTGTAGTGGTCCTGGTAGCAGGCCCTGCTTCAGTGCTGTCTTTAGCTTACCCCCATGCTGATCCAAGAGGCTCACATTAGAGTTCTTTTCCTAAGAAGACATCAACTCACAGAGGGTTCAAGTGTTTGAGTTGCCTGCTCTTACCTGGAAATTTGAGGACTGAAGAAGGAAATTATTTTATATATCAGCACCAAGAATGGCCAAGCATCTCCTCAACAAAGGACTATTTTTTCCTTGAGGACACTTAAAATGTAATTCATAGTATTTAAAAGTTAGAACCAAATTTTCAATCTGTTTGCAGCAATAATATGCTATTCAATATGGCATATATTTGGTATACAAAGCCTATCCTTATTAAGGTTTTCATATTTTTTCTTATCCTATTTCAATTCTTTTCAGCTCAATGCAGAATATACATTATAAATAGTAAAGGTGATCACTAGCATTTTTTTCAGAATTGGAAAGTTCTTTGGGCATCCCTGTTTACTCAGTTTTCTCCAAAATACTTAGATTTTTTTCATCCTTTGCTGGGAAAAATATATAAATGTGAACATCGCACTTGTTGCTCCCTATGGTATGATGGCATTGGAGTTTTGCACTAGAGTATTGCACTGTGTTATAGGAAAGGTGTAAAAGAAAAAAAAGGCATTGGTTATAAAGAAGAAAAGTAAAGGGGGAACCCTAAATGTAAAAGGAAAGAACTGGCATTGATAGAGATTTTTAGGGCAAGCGGGGAGACACTGGAGATAAATTTGTTTGCATTATTATTTTTCTCCCATCCAGGCTCTGGTTCCAGCTGGCACCATGTGGCACAGAAGCCAGGCACATGGATCAAATCTAGCAGTGAATCAAAATCTATTCTAAGTGTTTCACACAGATGATTCTCAAACTTTAACCCATATTCCAATCACTGGGATTCTTATCAAATCATTCTGATTCAGCATGTCATGGTGGGTATGAGATTCTATATTTTTAACAAGTTCCACCCAAGATTTTAAAGATGCTGTGGTTCCTTGTCCTCACTTTGCACAACAGAGATCTACAGTGAGCAATTGGTTGTTGGGGTTCTTTGGACTCAGAATTTTCGAATCAATGCCATCTTCTACTCTTGCTGGTGCAGATCTCTGAGGCTTAAGCTCAGTTCCTTTCCAAGCATTTTCAGACACCAAAATGCTTGTTGAGAACAACAAAAGGGATGTTTTTAAAAGGAACAGGAAATATTGCAGATTGAAAAGTGTGCTCATGGCGAGACCCACCTGCACTCCCCCAAATCAAAGGCTAACCGCCTGCTATATAAGTTCTGAAGGACCTTCTTCAGTTCCACTGGAGGGGAAAAGTGCCACTTAGAGTGGGAGTTGCAAGGCATGTTGGGATCCAGAGATTGCCAAGTTTATGACTTGCACATGTGTGGGAACTCTCTGGCCTTCTGACCTTATTTATATAGAATTTCTGTATATTCATGTTAATAATAGTAATTAATCTCTAAGGTACACAAAAGTTGCACTTGCATGGTACATAATCTCTGCTATTTAAGTAAATGGACATAATCAAATCAATCAATCACACTGACCATCTGAATGCAGCACTTTATAACCAAATCACTATTGAATGGGAGAGACTGAACAGGAATATAATATTCTTAGAAATTCATTTAAAAAACAAATAAAGCCCTCAGAAAACATTACATATGAGACCCCTGTGGTGAAATAATATTTTAAGATAAAACAATTGGTCTCCCATCTGGACTCAGGATTTTCCCATAGCCCTTCCTCCTTATCAAGCACATTGTAATTTGCCTCAGGGTAGGAATGAAACAGTGAAGAGGGGAAAGAAGACTGTAATTCTAAAAGCCTAAACCATGTAAGAAGCACAGGATAATATGACAGAAGATTCCAAAGAACACCACAATGATTCATACCAGTTTTTTTCCAACCTGAAAACTAGTTTTTCCCCAGAATTAATGGGAAAAATGGACCAGAAGGGAAATATAACAAGCTGGGTTCCTAAAGAGTGGTCCTGTGCCTTCCTTGGGCGCATTCTGGGGGTGAGTGGGGAGGGATGATAGCAACTCCAGATAGAATTGAGGGATCCAAGTGCAGAAAGTGTTTATTCTTTCTACTTGGAACCTAAGATGTGATGAGCCATCCCAATTTTCCCTGCACTGAACAGAAAACAGTAAAAATCAGTGGAAATGGTTATGTGTGGCGCCAGGGTTGATGCTCCTGAAGCCGCCTCATGGAATTCCCACATGCTTCCAAACAGAAGAGGGAGTTATACCAAAAAGTGGGTTCAAGGGTGGGCCTAGAGGTCAGAAGTGGGATAACAGCACATATGTGGGTCAAGAGGAAAGGAAATGCTGTGCCCCCGAGCAGATGCATGGTCAGTACCAGTCACCAAGGTCCATTATCAAGATGCAGGTGTCCCTACTCAAAGCTGTGGCATAGCCTACGCCTCCTGAAACTAAGACTCAGTCCCAGAAAGAGGGGGGAAACCTGCATTGATTAAGATTAAGGTAATGCTTCCAGGCTGGATGAAAGATAAAATATGAATAAAATTAAAGAAAAATTTTAAAATGATGTTTCTTACGTAGCTGGGTATTTGTCCTGAGGTTTGTATACCTCCTGTTTTTCTAGAGTATATGCTTTCATTTGTGGTGTGTTCTATTTCTCTGCTTGTTATACTCTTTTGAGCAACATATCAAGCTATCTATAGACTGGGTTTCCCTATGCCAAAGCTTACTACCACTCCCAACTTCAGGGCACTATGAAATAGCAATGTTTGAGTGTCTCTTTGAATGGTAAAAGAAACACTATTTCACTTTTGACTACTTATTCCATAAGGCAATGACATAACAGAGTTCTTAATGGTAAGTAACTGCAAGCTATCCATTCTGGTGGATGTTAACTGAATTGTCATTTATTAAAATGGTTTTGGGTAGCTCACACAAATAATAAGAAAACTGAGTTTGGTGCTATATATACACATGATTCTGGACCCTCAACACGGATCTTCTCACAGCTTTATTACATAGTTTGTCTCAGTTTTCATTTCCTTCACTAGCATTGGTTCCCAGGCTAGGGCAGGTGTATCTAAGGCATCGTGTCCAGATCATGCACCTGGGATCTGGAAAAAAAGAATTTTCAGCTTCTATGGTGGGTCTGGGCTATCTAACACCTTGACTCAAAAGGAAGGGAAATTTCTCCAGATACTAGAAGAGGTCACAGCGGAAGCAAAGACCGGCACTTTCTGTCATGGAAATACACTACCTCGGAAGTCCCAATAGTGGCACTTAGTTTATTCTTTAGTGCTTGTTAAAGACAGATTCTGTGTTCTTCTTCAGAACTACTGAATGAGAATCTATAAGAATAATGTCTTAGGGCCTCCCCGGTGGCGCAGCGGTTAAGTGCTGCACTGTGGAGCTGTCGGCAGCAGCGATGCGAGTTCGACGCCCGGCCAGGGAGAATCCCACATGGTGTGGCAGACCCCTCCTGCCTCGCCCGCTGCTCCCCTCAGCAGTGTATTTCTGATCTGCCTATTCTGCTCCCCACTCTGTCTCTGGTGAAGCCTCTCGCCGCTCCACACCTCTGGCCTGTACCCCAGCTGTATGTATAAATAAAAAAAAAAAAAAAAAAAACTTTGTCCTTTAAAAAAAAAAAAAAAAGAATAATGTCTTAGAACTAGCATTTTTTTAACCAGTATTCCAAATGATTTTTATGCGCCTTAGGTTTTAATGTAAGCTCCTATCAGCTCATGGGTACACCTGATAACCATTCTAAAAATCAGTTTATAGTGAAATCATTGCTACCTTCCCATCTAGATAGCTGAGAATAAAATACAACTCTATATAAGGAAGTTTGGAATTTAATAGGCATTGGTTTTGTAATAGGTTGGGTCCCAAGAAAAGGGAGGGTTCCTGGTTCCCTGCCCCATCCAAAGGAGGGTGGAGCTGAGCAGGGAGAGGAGACTGGAGAAGGAAAGGAGAAGGATAGAGAATAAGAAAGAGGCTTGGGAGGCACATGGAGGAGAGAGAGACATGTGAAAAAGCTGTCCTTGCTTTTTGGTCCTGGACTGATTGAAACAGATGTGAGTGAAGACCTGTGGGGAGCTTAACAATGGCAGCCTTTATCTTTGTTTTGATTCTGCTCCGTTCCTTCCAAACTTGTCTGGCTGGCTCTGGCCCTTTTCTATGGGTCCCCGCCAGAAGGTGCTTCAGACTTGTGGCAGACTTTCAGGCCCAAGTGACCTGGCTTTGAGCCAAACCTGTTTGGCTGGACATTTACCCATGAGGGGATGGGTAACTTCAGGTGCTTGATTTGGAAACTATATTCTCTGTCTTGTTTTTGTGGCACACTAATTGTATTAAAGTTCCTTTCCATTAAATGTCTTAATGCATTAGAGTATGTTTTGTCTTGATGCGTCTGACGGCGGAACCCATTTAGAGTGGGCAGTTTAGGGGTTTTGGGGATGCCTCTCTCTCTGCTCTGTAACAGCTTTACCCTCAATTTATCATGTATGGCTCTGTGATTTTTTAAAAAAGATTTATTTACTTATGCATATAAGAACTGGGGTGTAGGTCAGAGGTATGGGGGTGGGGGTGAGAGGATTCACCAGAGACAGGGTGGGGAGCAGAACAGGCAGATCAACTGAAGTACACTGCTGAGGGGAGCAGCGGGAGAGGTGTGCTGTGCCATGTGGGAAGCTCCCTGGCTGGGCGCTCCCTGGCCAAGGATTGAACACATGCTGTATTGGCTGAGTACAGTTTCATACTGCTGAGACTTAACCCGTTGCACTACCAGGGAGGCCCCTGGCTCTGATTTTTGAAAAGATACTTCACCTATCTGGCATGTGCTGTTTCATTTAAAAAATAGATAATAATTTGGATAATAATAAACTTGTATTAGTTCAGGTAAGACAGCTATGTTGTTATGACAAAACAACCCAAAGTCTGGATAGCGTAACTTGGTAAAGTTTATTCCATGAAGTAGTTGCAGATGGGTAGTCTTCCTGGCCAACATTCTCTGAACACCTGGGCTCCTTTCATTGGGCCCAGCTTTGAGTCATTTGCTTGCATTTATATAGAAGAAGAGAGAGCAAAAAGGACTGTGGGATACTATTTGGTTGGGTTGGAAGGGGGTTCATAGCTTCTCCCATTTTCATCTGTCAGAAGTCAGTTGTATGGTTAACTCAATTTCAAGGGAGGCTGGGAAATACTTTGAAACAAAAAGATTTGGGGAAATAGCAATAACTTCAGCTACACTACCTAATAAGATTGGTATGAGAGCTTAAAGTCACATGGATGAAGCACCATCAATATTATTTTTACCCCATTTTAACTAGATATGATATGTCTGAAATTTGTTTCACAAGTGTTCTCAGGGCAGCCATGACCTCAAGTTGGAGATGGTCTACACCTCCACAGATAACACTTGGGAAAAGGGAGAGAAAAGTGGTTTTCTAGTTTGTTTTTGGAAAATAACTTCAGAGACAAAATTAATATTGATTGATGTTCACAATAGAAAAATTAGATAACACATATAAGCAAATGAATAAAATGAAAATCACCCATAATCTCATGATTTAGACATAATAGCTATTAAAATGAGACCTTTTTCGAACAAAACTAAGGTTTTATTCTGCATATAATTTTAAAAGCTTTTTTTCACTTAATGATATAGTACAACCCATTGAGTTGTCCTTACATACTCGTCTACATTATTGTTTTCAATAACTGTATAGAAGTCTTACAGATGAACTATAAAATTTTTAAAATACTTCACCAACTGGGCAGTCTTACTACATAATCAATATGATGAACAATTTATGCTAAATCCTAATGCACATTCTTGGCTATTTCCTTATAAACCTGGGTTTTTCCACTTCCTTTAGTTCACTGTGTTGGAGCCAGAAATACATAATCAAGAGCACCTGACTAGTCATGCTGATCACTTACTCAGTCATGCAGTTTGGAACCAGTGGAACATGCAGTTTGGAACCAGGTTGAGTTTACCACTCTAAAAAATCAGCTAATCTTAGATTTAACTCTTAAAATTATTCCTGTTCCCTGGAGATTATACCATCAGCACAAACATTCTCTGGTATGCATAGTGAGGAAACTACTTCATGCTTTATCTCATATTCTTAAAAGGATATACTGTCATTTTTGCCAGAGTCAAGAGATGCCCTTGGCAACATGGGCTCTGTTACTATTTATAAAGCAAGTTTTATGCATGCTAGAGGATGCCAAGTGTATTAAGTCAATGAGAATCACTGGCACGATGCATATGAGATCAGAATAAGCAATTATTTTAAATCTTTTTTAGTGCAATGAATCTTTATATATTATATAAAGTCTATAGATCAACTTCCAACCCGAATTATTTAAAATGTCAAAAATATTTCATAAGAACTATTTTAATGCATCTTTTCTTTTGTTTACTTCTGGATAAACAAGGCTCAGATAGAAGTTAGTAAAGCCCTTCGATGATAGTGCCACCTGATATTTTTAAATGCTCTGGTTTCTTCATTGCCACCCCTTAGCATACAGAGTTTTGTTGTCCTGCTGAGTCTGGCCCCAAACCATCTTCAGTTTTATCTCCTGCCTGTCACTCCTTTCTTAGAGAACCACTATGAAATTATAATACTTCATATTATATTAATTTAAGTATGTTTCCTCTATATAATTTAGCTTTTTAACAACATTCATTCCTCTCCTCTGTCTACATTCCAGAACCAGGTATAAACCTGACATACTGTCAGCAGTCAATAAATGTTTATCATTAATAACAGCTAACATATGCTAAGAAACGCCAAAACTTGCAGTGCTCTAAGAATCTTACATTTGTTATCTCATTGAATTCTCCCAATGACCCACAGTACCCTTGATACTATTATCTTCATTTTATAGTTGAGGAAACTAAAACAGAGTTAAGCCAAGACTGCACTAATCAATAGATGGCAGAACAGGGATTTGAACCCACACAGTAAGACTCCACAGACCTGTTTATTAACCCACAATGAATAAAATTCACTGTAGAATGAATGGCGTTCATCATCACTAGGACAGAGATCACAGGTTGGGAAGAAATTCAGTTTTCTTGATAGATTTATAGGTTCTGTAGAACAACTACTTCCACTTTAATACTGGCTTCACCATTTAGGAGCTTTGTGAGTTTTGGGGGAAAAAAGGTTATTTAAATATTCTTTGTCTTGAAGACACAGAAACTTCCAGGGTTACTCCATCTGGGGAGAAGATGTAGGTAATCTAGCAGATAGAGGGGCCAATACAATTGACAAACACTTGATACAGCTGTTATTTTGCTGCACATGGCTAACTTAACATTTTCTTAGAAACAAAAAGAGACTCATAATCAGAAAGATACTAGTAAGTTTATTGGGTTCATACTGCATGCGGTTAGTATTGCTTAACCCTCAATGGCACCAGGCACTCACTACAATTCCCCATTTTAAAGAAAAGGAAATTGAGGTATCAAGAGGTTAAGTAACTTGCCCAAAGCCTTGCAAATAGTAAATAACCTGACTCCAGAATCTAATTCTTCATCGTGCTTTTATTAACTCTCTTGTGAAACTGAATATTTCTTGGTTCATAGCATGAGCTCAGTCATCCTCATCTAGTTCTTATCTCTTTACCAAGTTCTAAATTAAAATATGCCTCCAGGTATTATCATAGCTTGGCACCCGAACCAAATCTGTTTGTAATATTTGAAATGCTTTTGTTCAGTTACTTTGTTTCTTTAGAAAATGTTGCTATAAGACTCCTTTTTCTCTTTCAATGGGCTACAGGTTACATAACCAATGTTAGCATGTTGGTAAATTTCCTTCCTGCCATTATCCTTTTAATTTAATGTGTGTAGATGAGGAAAAACTTCCTTCACTATCTTCTTACGGGTAGTGTCTGGGGCTCTAAAACTTAAACTGACAAATGATAGAGGAAGAGGAGAAAAAAGCAGAATTTACTTTTGTGGACAGTGTGCATATATATGAGAGAATTCAGTAATGAGTAAATCAATGAGATGGTCTTGAAACAGCTGATATACTGTCTTAACAAAGGATGATATATTTGTGGAGATGTGCACAGTAAAGGACTAGGACTTGGGCTCAAAAGAGTGGAAATCATGGGAAGGTAAATGTAAAAGGAAAACAAATGGAAGATATGAGTTATTTCAGTAAGATCAGCCTGTTCAGGTCCACCTCAGAGCTGACTTTGTCTCCAGTGGTAGACTGTTCTCCTTCTGGTAAGGAAAGGGGAGGGGGAACACCTTCACCAAGGAAACTTATTGTCCTGTTTTTAAGTATTTTGGGGGAGTGCATGAAGCTCTTTCTGTGTTTTCTCCTTCTTAATTGCATTCAACTCAATAAAAGCATTATTCCAAAGTAGCATATTGGGGTGGCATAGTCTAACCCCCTTCACAAACAGGGCACATTCAATTTCTTAATTGTTTTTTCCCCTCATTGTATATTATAATGTTAAACACAGCTATATATCTTTATAACTAGAATTTTTTTCAACAGATAAATAGCATTTCATTGAATATATCTAATATTATATGTTCATGATGATAAATAAATTGGGCAAATGAAGCCCTACTATGAGATATTGGGCTGTCACCAAATTCCTCATTTTATCAATAACTGATATGCTCGTCATCTTTTCTTTACTTATTCTATTATTCCAGGTTAGCAGAGTTTAATTCTCTCTCTCTTTTATTTAAAGGAGGCTCAAAGCATGGCTTATATATTTGTGAGTTTAGTCTACAAGAATTTAAGGAGACAAAAATAGGCATTGAACCAAACCGAAGTCTCAGTAAGTTCAATTGACAATATTAAAGTTTTTTTTTAAATCTGTAGCAAATAAGAAGAGTTGACACACCAACCAAAAGAATATGTATGAGTGATTTAGAAAAGTTAGAGCTATCCCCAGGTCTCAGTATTGCAGCTTCTAATACAACTATCATATCACAGGAAACACTGTCTACCCATGCAAACAATGCAGTTTTTCTAGAGATATCAAGTTAACAGTGATTTCTAGACTACTTGTGGGCATTTACAGCTCTATGAAATTCTCAGTTCTATGCAAAATACACAGCACATATACATATACATACACAACCCAGGACTGACAATTTCCCCACTCATTCACAGAGCAGAGGTAGAAGATCTTGGCAGTAGGAAGTAGGAAGATGATTAGGATCTAAAACATCATTCCTTCTTACCTTTAAGACTTACACAACATGACTGTGTTGGGGCTCATGTCAGGTTGTTTCAAAACTCTGTCAAAATGGCATATTGATTTATTTAGATTAAAGTTGCTTAAGAGGCAGCCAAATCAGGAATTTCTCTGACCCCTCTTTCTTCTGAGAGCAGGAAATAAATCTCCAATGTGAATGGTTCACTCTCTATAGCACAAGGGAAGGAGACATCTAATTGCTAAAGACACCATTTCTAAAGTCCTCTCTGCTATAAATAAACTATTTAGCTCACTAAATTACTGTTCAAACCAAAAATTTCAAAAATTTATTTTACTTAAAAGGTGCTTAATCGGGCCTCCCTGGTGGCGCAACAGGTTAAGTGCTGCACTGTGGAGCTGTTGGTGGCTGCAGTTCAAGTTCGATGCCCACCCGGGGCGATTCCCACATGGCGTGGCCAACCTCTCCTGCCTCGCTCCTGCTTCCCTCAGCAGTGTATTTCAGTCAATCTGCCTGTTCTGCTCCCTGCTCTGTCTCTGGTGAGCCCTCTCACCGCCTCACACCTCTGGCTTTCACCCCAGCTTGTATGCAAAAATAAATCTTAAAAAAAAAAAGGTGCTTAATCACATATCTGCTATTCATCTGGCATTTCCATGTACATAAATTTAATTTTTTTCTCCTATCAATCTCTCTTGTGTGAATTTAATTATTTTTCAAACTTATGGATCTGGAAAGGCAGAGAAAAATATTCTTCCCCTAAAATTATTTCTTAGTTTCTTCACTTGTGAAGTGGGAATGACTTTTAAGGGAATGATCAAATGGATTTTAAAAAAATGTTCAAAACCACAAACACTACATAAATGTTAGTTCTAACATGTTAGTTAATATGATTAGGACATACAGAAATGTTGGCTCATTTTTTAATTATTATCCATCTTGGAAGCTCAGAAGTCATTCCATTCCAAACCCAGTATAATAACTATTTTATACTTAACAGTTTAGTAGTTTAATTTTTAATTTGTTTAAGATTTTTCAGAATGTAAAGAAACTCAGAAGACCACAAACAGCCAAAGCAAATCTGAAAAAAAAAAGAATGGTGGAGTCACACTGCCAGACTTCAAACTATTCTATGAGGCTATAATAGCCAAACCATATGGCATTGGAGTAAAATAGATACACATAAGAATGGACTAGAATTAACACCCCATAAATAATCCCACACCTTTTGGGGTTGTTAATCTATGACAAAGGAGCCAAAAATATGCACTAGAGCAAGGAAATCTTCTTCAATAAATCATACTGGGAAAACTGGACAGTCCCATGCAAAATAATGAAACTAGAGCCTATCTCACACCATATTCAATTTAAAATGGATAAAAGATTTGGATATAAGACCTTGAACTATAAAATACATAGCAGAAAACATGAGCAAAATACTCCATGACACAGGCTTCAGAGAGGTATTCATGGATTCTCCTCTAATAGCAAGGAAAATTAAAAAGAATATAAACTCCTGGGACTATAATAAGCTAAAAAGCTTCTGTATAACAAAACTGAGACGAAGAAAAAACACATCTTACTGGACAGGAGAAAATATTTGCACACCATACATCTGACAAGGACTGACATCAAAGATCTACAAAGAAATCATATATCTCAACAAATATGAAACAAATAACCCAATCAAATAATGGACAGAAGAGTTAAATAGACACTTCTCTAAAAAAGATATATAGATGGCCAACAAGCACATGAAAAAAATGTTCATCATCACTTATTGGCAGGGAAATGCAAATCAAAAACAATACCTTACACCTGGGCCTCCCCGGTGGCACGCTGCGCTGTGGAGCTGTCGGCAGCGCTATGCAGGTTCCACGCCCAGCTGGGGAGAATCCCACATGGTGCGGCAGACCTCTCCTGCCTCGCCCGCTGCTCCCCTCAGCAGTGTATTTCTGATCTGCCTGTTCTGCTCCCCACGCTGTCTCTGGTGAACCCTCTCGCTGCCCCACGCCTCTGGCCTGTACCCCAGCTTAAAACAAACAAAAAAATACCTTACACCTGTGAGAATGGTCCATACCAAAAAGACCAGGAACAACTGGTGAGTGTGTGAAGAAAAAGGCTCCCTTTCCCTATTGATGAGAATGTAGACTGGTCCAGGCCCTATGGAAAACAGTATAGAAGTTTCTCAAAATATCAAAAATGGTCTACCAAATGACCCAGATATCCCACTCCTAGGTATCTACCCAAAGGTTATAAAAATTCTAATTCAAAGGTAAACATGGACACCTTTGTTCACTACAATATTTACAATAACCAAGCTATGGAAATGATCTATGTGCCCAAATATAGATAAGTGAATCAGGAAGATGTGGGATGTATGGATGGATAAATAGATTGATAGGTTATAGATAGATAGATAGATAGGCAGATAGATAATCAAATACTGCTCAGCTATCAAAATGATAAACTCTTGCCATTTGCCTCAACATGGATGGAACTGGAGGTATTATGCTAAGTGCAATAAATAAGAAGGAAAAAGACAAATGCTTAATGGTTTCATTTATATGTGGAATATAGAGATATCAAACAAAGAGTCAGATAAAGCCAAGCTAACAATAAATTCTAGAAAGTTATAGAACTCTGACTACTAGAAGGAGGGTGAATACAATATGGGGAGGGAGCACAAAGGACTGTAGGGATGGATTGTGTGGGTGCTTTGGTAGTGGGGGTAGTTTAGTAACAACACCTTGAAGAGAAGATTCTATACTTTTAAAATATAAATAACATTGCAAATCAATGACAACTCTATCAAAAAGAAAAAAAAAGAGATGATGTTATGTGACAGGACCCTTACTTCGCGATGACTGCTGTCCTTATAAGATGAGACAAAAAGATAGACATAGAGAGGAGAATGCCATGCGGATACAAAGACACAGAAGAAAACTGCCATGATGAGGGAGGCAGAGAAAAGAAGTAATAAAACAAAATGTGAGGTATTTCTCCTGCTATAGGAGAAAAAAAATGCTTCAATAAACATGAGAATATAGATATTTCTTTGCAATCCTGTTTTTTTTTTAAAGATTTATTTATTTGTGCATACAAGCTAGGGTGCAGGCCAGAGGTGTGGGGTGGTGAGAGAGTTCACCAGAGACAGAGTGGGGAGCAGAACAGACAAATTGATGGAAATATACTGCTGAGGGGAGCAGATGGCAAGGCAGGAGAGGTCTGCTGCACCATGTGGGAATCTCCCTGGCCAGGAAACGAACTCGTGCTGCAGTGGCTCTGGATAACTTCATAGTGCTGCACTTAACCCGTTGTGCCACAAGGGAGGCCCTCGATCTTGTTCTTAATTGTTTTGCATATGTACTCAGAAATGGGACTGCTATCCAATATACATATATAATAACAGGGTTATCTAATAATACCTTAAGGTTTACCCTTTAAAAATGTGATCATCTCATAGATTTGATTTCCTATCCTTTAGATCCACAAGTTTTTGATGGTTATTTATTCCCATTGGCTTTGTTTTATAATTAGATAGAAAGATAGATAGATAGATAGATAATGGGTAGGTAGGTAGATACATAGATATCTGGGGGAATGGTACTCAGGAATCTGTGTTTATATCTATGGGTATATATGTCTGTGTATGTACGTATGTTTGTATAAATGTGTGTGTGTGTGTGTGTGTGTGTGTGTGTGTGTGTGTGTGCAATATCACTTTTCAAAGCCTATAGTACCTGGGAACTTTAGGAGTTCAACTGTTTATTGGTCAACTTAAAATTTTGTTGATGACTATAGTTATGAACATATTTTAAAAATTTAAGTTCAAATGCCAAGGTCAGCAAAATTCAAAAGTATTAAGAAAATTTGACATATTTTGTCTTATTCCATAAAATATATTCTATTCAAGGTAGTGACTGAATTGAAAGAAGTTTAGTAATTTTGGCAATAGAACTAATTGATCAATTGTTCTTTCATTATGCAGCTTTTAATCAGGATCCTAACTAAGAAAAAAAAAGGGGGGGTTATCTCTTGTGGTTAATAAATCTTAGCAATCATGTTTTGAAAATAATTAAAACCTGTAATAAAAAAGTATTATTTAAAGAAATGGTGTCTCTTTAGTAGGTATTATTTAAAGATTTTATTACAACCAGTTTACTGTGGCTATGAATTTCACTTCTCTTTCATCAATCACCACTTCTCAAAATGTGATCTGCAGAAGACAATCAATGCTTTATTAAAGTATGGATCTGAGGTTCTTCTTCATGCCCTGTGAATTAGAATCTCTGGGGATGGGACTCAGGAATCTGTGTTTATAATGAGCTCCTCAGAAGACTTTTATGCACATAAGACTTTGAGAAACTCACTCTCCATAATTAATGATACACTAAACTACAGAAAGTAGTGGCAGAGAGGATATTTTCCCCTACTCCTCTGGGTTCTCCTTGGGTTGATCAAGTAACCAAATTAACATCTGACAGGTCAGTAAGTGAAAAGAACAAATTTAATTACATACATATGGAAAATTGAAGTATATATAGATTCTCAAGCCAGGACAAAATGAGGGTATACAGTCTGAGCCAAGGAAGGGGACAGGGGCCTGGGGTTCCAAAGAAAAGACTCATATGGAGGAAAGGGTGACTGGTATGATGAAAATCACGTGCTCTATAGTTCAATATTTGCCCAGGCATATAGAAAGACATCACTGACAGAGAGGTTATTCTGAAGATAACTCAAATATGGGTAATACCTTTAATTTTTTTCTTACAGGTAGTTAAGGAAGTGTTAAACATTTCTCTTTTGCCTGCAATGCCTTCTGCTGGGACTGGGGAATAGGAGGGTCTATCTGAAAATCTTGGGTGGCCTGTCCTTCAAGAATCCCAGCCCAGTCCCAGCTGAGTATCAGATGTTCCAGTGGAATTTAAATTACCATATTCCTGGACCCAACACCCAGGGATTCTGAGGTGGCCAGATTTGAGGACTATTTCATTCTATTGTCACTTAACCAAGGCTCAAATATCCAAAGGTTTGGAATAATTGTTCAGTAGATTATTCATTTGGATGAAAAATCAACAACCAATAGATAGACTAAGGCACTGAATACTATATGAAAGTATCTAAGATTCTTTTATGTTCTTCATGTAACACAAAGAAATGAAAGTTGTAACTCTAGAGTTTGGGAAACATTTTCTACAGGATTATATCAACTTCCCAAAAGATCAACAGAAAAACTAATGTTAGCTTCTTAATTTGATTGCAGTAAGAGAGAACTATATTGACATTCCATTTGTATCTCAAAAGGGGAAAGACAAGGGAGGATACTGACAGAACTTTAGGGCCTTGGAAGACTGTGTTTAAGTCAAGGCATGGAAGACAGAAAACTGGAATTGAGCAGAGTTTACAACAAAATAGTTTTGAGTTTTGGGGAACAGGAGAGGGTCTAGAATTATCTTGAGAGCAAGCTATTGTTCTTGGTAGGTAAGTCATTTTAACTACTTTTCAGTCTGATGCTTTTAGAGCAAGTATTTCCTGGAATAAGTAGGCAAACAATTTTATCTGGTCCCAAGATTGTTGAATATAGGAGAAAAATATATTATTTTCAACTTTAATTGAAATAAAGGTATTGCGGCCTCCCTCGTGGCACAGGGGTTAAAGTCCCAGCACTATAAAACTATCACCAGCCACTGAGGCCTGAGTTCGATCCCCAGCCAGGGAGCTAACCCACATGGCACAGCAGACTTCTCCTGTCTCACCCACTGCTCCCCTCAGCAGTGTATTTCAGTCAGTCTGCCTGTTCTGCTCCCCACTCTGTCTCTGGTAGATCCTCTCACCCCTTGTACCTCTGGCCTACACCCCAGTTCTTGTATGCATAAATAAATAAAATCTTTTAAAAAAAGAAAGAAAAAGAAATAAAGATATTTAGACTGCAACCTTAACGATCACTAAACAATTTACTTCACTGAATTTTACATTCTGTAAACACTTTGGTGGAAATCATTAACATTTTTATTTTTTATTTATGCAAGCTGGGTTACAGGCCAGAGGCGTAGGGCGGCGAGAGGGTTCACCAGAAACAGAGTGGGGAGCAGAACAGGCAGATCGACGGAATTACACGGCGGAGGGGAGCAGTGGGCAAGACAGGAGAGGTCTGCCGCACCATGTGGGAATCTCCCCAGCCAGGCATTGAACTCACATCGCTGCTGCCGACAGCTCCACAGCGCAGCGCTTAATCGCTGTGCCACCAGGGAGGCCCCATTGTATTTTTTTTTTTTTAATTACAATTTGAAGCAGGAAACTAAAAGTAAAGTGCTCTACATCATACTTTTGTCTTGGTTGCTAGCAGCTCCTTAATGCAAACAACCTAAAAGCAAGTTCTGTGTGTTCCAATTCATAAAGTCTTACAGAGTGAAATTTGCTTTTCAATACACAAGGTCCCCATTACCAACAAGTCTGACCAGGAAGTCATAAAGCTTTTCAAGTGGAATCACACTGGTGGGAATAAATGAATCATGTAGCTTTCATAAATGAAATGAAATATATCACATTTCCAAATGCTCTTAAAATTGCAAACTCATCTTAATGGTTTTCTTCAAATTGAAGTAATATTGGTTTGCAACACTGTATATGACTTAGAGGAATAAGTTTATAACTCCTCACATGTATGTCACAACCCCACACCCACCACCAAAGCTCCCATATTTAGATCAACAAATGCCACAAATCTGCTGTATTTAAAAAACACACTCTATAATGACCTGGAAAAAAGCTTACAAAGTCAATTAGGGGACTAGATCACAGATATCCCAGTTGTAACATAAATGATGAACTATCTCTTGAAAATTAAATATCCAAATACATTAAGTAAATGTCCCCTGCTGTTTGAAGAGTTCAAGAAATCCATTGTCCCAAGTACTTTGCTCAAGTGGGTCCCAGACTCTAAATTAGAGGCTCTCAGGTCATAACAATCACCCAGGATGTTTTGGAAATTTCTGATGTGAAGCATCACTCCAGCCCATAAAGATTTCAAAATTCTCCAGGTGATTCTAACATACTGCCAGTATTCTAAATGAGTGGCCCTCAAAGTGTGGTCCCCAAACCATCATCATCATTGTCATTGTCATCATCACCATCAGCTTGAAACTTGTCAGAAATGCAAATTTTCCAACCCTGCTGCAGCCCCTTTGAATCAGAAATTCTTGGAGGTGGGGAAACCTAGCAACCTGTGATTTTTAACAAGCCCTCCAGTTGTATTGCTAAATATCAGGCAAGTACTTTGAAGAGCATTGTTCTAAATAAAAGGACTGTGTTCCTCCACCTGCAGTTTAAGGAAACACAAGCCTGATTTGCCCCAAACATTGCTTGAGACATATGGTTTTTGTCTAAAAGCAGAAGCCACTATTTATACAACACTGAGGCCTCTGGCTTTTCTGATAAACTGTGAGTACAATGTAAGCATAAACTGTCAGATTTTAAGGTAGAAGAAAGATCCCCAGACCCAACTCCAAGGTTGGTCTCATGAGGCAGGCAGATCCCATACAGAGCATTTGTTGGGGACCACAGCCTAGCACTTAGAGGTTCGCTACCAGCACTTAGGGTTTGCCTCCCTTCTAACTCTCAGCTGAGTTTTTTCTTTAGGGACATACGTCTCCCTCTATTTTAGTCCCTGGGTGGAGCTCAGAAATAAGGCCAATAACCTAAACACTTTGGAAGGCCATCCTTCCTTCCCACTCCATCTCCTCTCTTCCTCCTGGCAACTTGCGCTTCACCCTCGACCTTCACCATTCCTCTGCCGTGTACTCCCTATATGTCTTCACTTCCAATGAGCTCAATTATACCCAAGCTCACCCATTCCTGCCTACAAACCTTTAAATTCACTTAATCAAGCATCCTGCCAGCATGCACAGGGCAGGTTCACTGTTGATTCAGGCAGAGGGAAAAGAGAGTCCTGGAGCCCTCAGTGAATTTTAAAGGCTTGAGTGCTCTCTCGGGGAACCAAGAGCACAGGCACGCCAGGCAGGGAGGCTGCAGCAAGGAGGCAGGCACAGGCCAGGCAGGGGACTGTGCATCTCTGTGCTCTTTCTCTGGCCATTCTCTGGCTCTCTTTGGTGTTCTCAGTATCATGTCATGGTCTCGCCTCAGAGTGGCCCTCCTGCCTTGCTGCTGCCACTTTTATCCCTCACCTCTAGGCACAGGTGTGAGCATTTACACATGTGCATACCCCATGTTCTTTGGTCTCTGGTGTCCATAGTTACAGGTGCACATGCCACGTGCTCACGCTCCCAAGCGCTTTTTATATAGGTTGCAGGTAGTGGTTGTAGAAGCCAGTGACAGGAAGGTGAGAAAAAAACCCGATAATTTACCCTACACTTGTATTCAGCCCTCAGCCTTCTCTCTTTCCAGGTTGTTTGCTCGCATAATCCTCTTTTGACCCCACTTACCCTCTCATCTATTGACCCCCATTTTCTTCCTCTATCACTCCTCCTGAGACAGCAAATGTATCTGAGTCAATGAGGGGGGAAAAATGCACATGTTTCCTATCTCAAAGTACTCTATAAACTCTATTTAAATTTCAATATATTCCTTAAATCTCTGTCACACAATTATAATGGAGAAAGTGATACAGGGCAGCGAGGGGTACTAAAACTGGCCAAGGACACTGCCCAAATAGTTTACTAGTCACTGTCTGAGTTCTTCACCTGCACACACAATTGCAAGACTACTCTGGTTTAGACAACAATAATGGGATTTATTTAATAAACCAGGGATAAACAAAGCGTTATTGAGGCCAAAAACGGCCATTTACCTCACCCAAAGCAGTGTCCAATGTTTTAAAGTCCTAAACACAACGTTCCCAAGATGGCATCTTCCTGCCACTGCAGACACAGAGCACATGGCAGCCAGACTATAGGCTGGGACCCAACTCACGAAGACAGCAGAAGACACAGAGGAGATGCTCATCAGACCTGCCGAAATGCCCCAGCACAGCACTGGACAAGCAACATAACAGCAGCTGCAGCAGCTGAATCATCCAACAAAAGACCACACTCACTCAGCTCAGGGAAGTGCCCGCCTCTGGGTAGTCCCTACCAGGCTACCTCAGCAGCAAAACCGGAAACAGTTTCAGTTGCTCAACTACCTGCAAAGCCTCTGACTTTTGCCTTTCTTAGGTTGGCTTCAGGAGGCCTCTCCATGTCCTTCAGATGTCTGCAAAAGCCTTCTGGAAGATCAGCATAGTGGGGGCAGAAATGGCTGACCATGGAATTCCTGAAGATCCGAAAATGCTAAAATCTAGAAAGCTGAATCCCAAACACTAATGTTCGAACTCTCAATCCTGAACACTGAATCCCAAACACTCAATCCCGGACAATCAATCCTAAACACTCAATCCTGAACACTGAATGCTGGGGGCTGCTTCTGTAATCCCTTATACTTTTTATCAAAATCTCCACCCCCAAAGATACTTTGTTGGCATTTTCCCTGGGGCTATCCATCCACACCAGCACTCCCCTCCAGGAGGCACCACCTGTAGTCTTTGTCTTCAGCCACCACATGTAACAAAAGCACAGTCTCTCAAATACAAATCACCTCAAGTGCATTCTGGTCCCTCTCTCTACCTCCTTTCTAAGAAATCTTATTCTACTCAGTATCTGACCTTATTCTCTTCTACTTTTGCAACTTTATACTAGCAATTGAATCCCTCCTATCATGTATTAAGCATCTTCTGATCATTCTTTTTTTTTTTTAAGATTTATTTTTTATTTATACATACAAGCTGGGGCACAGGCCAGAGGCATGGGGCGGTGAGAGGGTTCACCAGAGACAGCGTGGGGAGCAGAACAGGCAGATCAGAAATACACTGCTGAGGGGAGCAGCGGGCGAGGCAGGAGAGGTCTGCCGCGCCATGTGGGATTCTCCCCGGCCGGGCGTCGAACTCACGTCACTGCTGCCGACAGCTCCACAGCGCAGCGCTTAACCGCTGCGCCACTGGGGAGGCCTGTGTTCTGATCATTCTTAACTGAAATTTTCTCTGTATAAAAATACAAAATACATTCAGGCAGCCCTCTTGCTCATTTCTCCCACAGAGTTGTGTAATGTCTCCTTTCAATTGGTCATCATTTGTTCCTTAGCTCTTTCTGAGCTAGTTTTTCTCCCTGGCACACTAATATCTCCAGTGAGCTCCACTAGGTTAAATCAGTGAATGTTCTTCAGTTCTCATTGTCACTGACTTCTGAGAAACATTGACACACTTAACCACTCCCTTCCTCTGCCTCCTTCTCCCTTGTCCCTACCTGTTAATCCCTGCCAGAAGATAAACTTTACAAAAACATTAGCTGTTTCTGTCTTGTGCCAGTTGTGCATCCTAGAACAGTTTGAGCACATTATAGATGCTCATTGAATAAAAAGATTACTTAAATATTCAGTAAATTAAGGAAAGTGCATTCTGGAAAAGGGCATATGGTAGGTGAATCTACCCTCATATTAGAGAGTGACTTGTGGGTCAGGAAGGCTTCTGGTTTTTATGAGGCCACACTCTCTAACTGTCCTACTTTTCTTTCCACCTTTCAATGTCTCCTTCCCACTCTCCTTTGCCAAGAAGCTTTTCTTTTTCTCACTCAGATGTAATTGCTCAGGAATTGTTTCTAAGTCCTATTCTCTTATCACATTATATTCTCTACCCAGGTGACTTCAGCGCTGTCTTTTTTCTTAAATCTCTTTCCCCAGAATCAAGGATAATGATTTTAGACATTGTCAGTTAGAGCCTCTTCATTATTTTTCCCCTGTCATCTAGGTAAGTCCCAATTGTAGTACACATTACAGCCTTCTTTTATTGATTGCTTCCTTTTGCCCTATTTATTTATTTACTGTTTAGGTCTTCCTATATGACAAATAGGAATACAGAGCACCTCTCAGTCAGGTTTTCACGGTGTCAAACTTGTTACAAGTAGCAAGGGGCTGGGGATTTCTGAGACTTGAACTTTCAGTTATTTGATTTTCATTGAAACTCTCACTTTTCCCAATGGTGCCTTGGTTCCTGAATGTAGTACCCCTCTAATTCAATTTTTCATAGACTCTATCTCCTGTATTGCTGGGGTTAAAAGAGTGGTAGTCTATTAGGTAAAGACTCTTAAGGGAAAGTTCAAGACCATTACATAGACCCTCAGGTAAATGCTCCTTATGCAGCCCTGTACCCTCTCCTGCCTTTAGTGATAATTTGTGAATCTAATTTTGGAGCTTCTCCAAAATCATACAGGTGAGTCAGTTTCCCCTTCCTTGATCTGTCTCTCTATAGTGCTTAGTTTTGACTTTCAGCCTTTCTGCTAAGCCTCTTCCTTTCTCTTCATCTGCTTTCCTCAACTTTTCCACTTTTATTTAGATATAATTAACACATTGGCACATTGTAGATGCTCATTAAATATTCATTTAATGAATAAAGAAACTACATAAATATTCAGTACATTAAGTAAAGTACATTCTGGAAAAGGGCATTTATGCAAGTTGAACAACACAATGATTTGATAAAATACATGTTGCAAAATGATTATCATGTACATTTAATTAAGGTAATCACCTCATACAGTTACAATTTTTTTTTCTGTCATAAGAACATCTAAGATATCTCATCTTTCAATATGTGATACAGTACTGTGAACTATAGTCTTTCCATCTTCACACTCAGTGGGTCAAGATCACCCAGGACTTCTAATGCATCAAAGGTAGAGATTTGGATTCCTTTTTTGTTTTTACTCTCGCCTAGTAATTTTGGGGATGATTTTTCTTTAACAGAAAGGTATTTACTTTACTAGGCAATGTTGAAACCAGAAGTCTTCCTCACTTCTCCAATCTTTACTTCAGTGACTAGGAAAAATAGATGGAGGCATGTGGCATTTACCAAAATGAAAAAGCTAGGAGTTAAGGAGGCAGAGGGGAGCCTGAGGAAAGACAGTGAGGTAAGGAAGTAGGATTGTGATGGCAGACAACACTCTCACCAATCTCCTTTAATGTCTGACTTATTTGTCATTGTATTTTAGCAACTATCAATCATATACAAAATGTGTGTTGACCCAGTGAATGAATGAATCTGATCTAGATGCCTGCAGAGTTGCTAAGATCTTTCCTTAAACATGGTCTTCCATGGTCTTCGCCTGCTGTGCTTGAGGCAGACAAACCACTGTCCTTATTCTCCCTGTTATGCAGTCTTTTCCTAACTTAATTTCCCCTTTTCTATAAAAATATGTTATCAGAAAGCAACCTAACTCTTGAAAAAATACTGTATATCATCTATAACCATCTATGATTATAACTAGATAATTATCAATGCATCTTAGCAAAAGAAACAAAACTTGTTTAAGGGTGGTATACTATTATTTTAAAGTGTTCACTTCATATTTTTATGATGTTTGATTGTATACATTAGTCAAATAATGGTGAAATAAGAGAAAAAAATTATCTCAAGAATGGACATAGTATCAGTCATTTTCATGTTAGTATAGCTGAGTATAGGGAATGATGCTAATGTTGAGGAATAGTAGCAAGCTAAATTTGGGGAGATAAGTGCCAGAGAAACATAATATTAATCACAATTATGACTAATATGTAAAGAGTATTGAAGTAAATTTATTGAAGCAGAAATCTGGAATTGAATATTTCCTAGAAGCTGACAATCTCTTAGAGATTGGGGCCTTAGAGAGAGGGGGCTGTGAGTGACTGCACTCTGGCATGGTGGCCTGCATATCCTTTTCATTACCTCCAGCTTTAGAGCATCTTTACTGATTCCTCGGTTCCTATCACCCACAGTACTTTACGTATGAGGGAAATCAAACTCCACTGCTATGTTAAATTTAGTAATTTGACTATCAGACAATGATTTGTGCCTGACCTGTGTAGTGAGGCTGAAACAACCATAATTTTGTGCATTGTTGGGGTGATGGGAAGTAGAATAAATGGGAAGAAGTTCGTGAAGAAAATGTAACATTTGAATTGAACATGATGACACTGTCCCCTTGACCAATGTTCCTTGCATAACTTCTGTGCAAAATTACTGGGTAGTCATTTCCCATTAAAAAAAAAAATCATTGGATTTTGAAGGTTGTCCCTAGATGGAGCAAATAAAAAAAATTGGTGTCTCACTAAAAAATCTTCAGAATTAGGTCAACAGAAGATGTCTGAAAGGTGTAGGAAAAAAAGCTTGCGACTCTTCACACTTGAACCTCTAACAAAGTGTTATCTGTTATAAATATACATGTCACTTTAAATTTCCTAGTAGCCTCATTAAAATGATACAAATAGGTAAAATTAATTTTTAAAATATATTTTATTTAGTTCAACATATCCAACACATTATCACTTCAACATTTAATCAAGATTTAAAAATCATATAGTTGACATTTTTGTGAACATTCAAGTCTTTGAAACAGTGTGTATTACATTCTTCCAGCACATTTCAATTGGGACACAATTCAGATGCTTAGTATGGCTAGGAGCTACTATACTGGACAACACAGGTCTCAAATTATTCATCACCAATGCATACTAAAGGATTGTGACTATAATCTATAGGCTTCAAAACAAAAATTGGTTCATCTGAACCGTGCATATGCAAAACAGTCTTGTTTTTTGGTTTGTTCGACAACAGAAATTGTGCTCTTGAACTAAGAAAACTGTAAGCCTCCAGGACATAGGCTTTGGGGCCTCATTTGGAACTAGGCCTTGAGCTTGAAGGACCAGCTTTGAAGTCTAAGCATTCTCCTTTCCCTAGATGCCTACTTTTTCACCTCATTCTACAAATTAAAACTTTTATTTTCCCAATTTCCAACATGTATCATGTAGCAACTAACATGTATGTTATGAGTCTCTTAGGAACTTCTGGAATCCAGATGGAATTCCATAAATGTTGTGGTGCTGAGCAAGGCAGAATATACTTCATCTGCTCTTTGGATAGAAGGTCCTGAATTCAATTACAAGTACTTTTCCCATCAACTAAATAAACATAAATCCAGATAATGTGTTCCTTTGTCTTGCAATATGTTAGGTTTCTTGGGATCCCAAACGCATTATCAAAATGACCTAATTTGTTCTCACTATGCAGGCTAGTTGTTTTGGTTGGTAAGTGTCCAATTTATCTGTGGCTGCTTTATTCAGTGAGCCAGAACTTGTTGATCCCAAAGGCTAGGACTCCCCAAGATACTCAAATAGGCCTCCCCCAAATGTCCAGAATGTGTTTTTCTGAGACCTCTCATTTTGACAAGTAGATTATCTTGAACTTAGGTCAACTGAGGCTTTGGGGGGGAGGGGTCAAGAAAATTATTACCGTTCCTTAACTGCATAAAAGAATGGAAATTGAGAATACTAAGCAGATCTAGGATTATATCCAGAAATAGCCTTCCTATCAGAGAAACATATCTATGGCAGGGCAAATATCTCTTTACACAGCATCTGGTTCTCATCATGTGTGTCTTCCTCTCTCTTTGAAGCCCTCGTTCCCTATTCCATTTCTTACCTCAGGGCATATACCCTTACCTCACCACACTCTAGACCTGATGTCTCCTCCAATTCTAAGAGTATCTTTGCATCTTCAGCTGCACTGTCTTCCCTGATCTTTACAAATAGGATTGAAAGGCATTCTCAAAGATGGAAATGCACACAGAAACTGTAGTTTGACTTCCAGAGCATCAATGATATGATTTTTTTGGTCTGCAGAAAGAAATTTTCCAAGTAGGGTCAACTCTGCTTTAATTTGCAAACAAATGACCTTCTTTTTTGTCACATCACCAGTTCAGGCCCAGGTGACTACCGCATTTGGTCCTCCTGACTGCAGAAGAACTCCTCAACAAGATGCTCACACTTCTTAAAAAAGTAGCATTTTAGCAGTCCCTTTATAAAACTGCCAAAGGAAATTTTATCATGAGGTGCAAACAAAAGACGCTCTAGAGAGAAATGCTTTTCATCAAGTGTTTTAGAACCCTGTAACCTGCTCCCCAGCCCCCCCAGACACCTCCTGTTATGCTGGCAGGCCTGTGAATACCAGAATCTTCAGCACACAGGAACCCTGGGAGACAGGCATGCACAGAGTGAAGACTCAGGCATATCAGAATCTCTCACAACTGTGTCCAATGGATTATTTAAAGAATATGTGGAAGGGGAATTTTTCTATTGATAGCCAGAGACAAGAGTTGAAGAGTTCAAGGAAGTGCTGAATTAAAAAAAAAAAAACTCTTATTGATTGCATTTGTCCCAAGTATTGTATTAAATTTTGTCAGGTTGCCTGTGATTGGAAAACAAATACTCTCTTCCTTCAACAAGGCAGTGATAAAAGTCATTGTTCACCAGGAGCCGCAGCCACTGAAACATAGACATAGGAGTATTGAGCCATTTTCTCTAGTGACTTATCCAGCTTGCTGTTTGTCAACTTGCTTGAATATCTTTGGGCAAACATCAGAAGCAGAAGTTAATTTCCTGAATAGAAGCTATCAATAGAACATTAAGTTATTAACTGAGAAAACCTGAAAATAACCAGAAAGATCTGACAACAGTCATTGATGTGAGGCAAATATTGAGCCTACTGGCTCGTTGCCCCCAGACATCTCAAACCAGCCCATCCATGACACACTTAGGAGACCAGGGAAATGAATTCAGATCGACAGCCAGTCTCCTGTTAGGCTGTTCAGGCTCAAGGGTGTATGTAGAGTTTGAGCACTGTAGGATGTCCTGACATTAACTTCAGACCAACGTTTATGGCTGAGGCACAGACCTGATCCACCTAAGATACGAGCATCTCTGGGCTAGCACCATTCAGTCTCTGTCTGTAGGGCAAATGAGAGAATGATCAGGATTTTCCGCCCTGCCACTATTAGATTTAGTGATAGGCGCCTGCGGTCCTACAGTGTGCCTAACGGCGGCACCTGGAGTAGGGGGGGCGTGCTGAGTGGGCACACCTGGGCCTGGAAAGACAGCATCTAAGGGTGGCAGCGCAGAAGTAGAAGTGGCAGCAGCAGCAGAGAACAGAGCATGATGGTAGAGGACCTTTCAGGGTGCAGCAGAGGAACCTCGAGAAAACACCAGAGAACCCAGAAAGAGTAAAGATTTGGCGGGGGCTGGGAGGCCTGCCAGCCTCCGGGTCCCTGCCCTGCCGCCCTGCCTGCCCTGTACCTGGTTGCCTCACTACAAAAGATCATTAAAAGCCTGAAAAGCCACCAAGGCTCCAAGACTCCTCCTTTACCCATTTGCCTGAATCATAGGGAGCTTGCCTGGTGCCCTGCTGGCGCTACACTGTCCTTCCCCAGTTACCTCACTGATTCCTCTCCCCTCTTGCGCCTTTCTTTTTTCTTTTTCTTTTTTCTCTCTGTTCTAGTTCTCTCTTCTCTCATCCTCTCAACCAGCAAAAGGAAATACAGATTTAAGGAATGGGGGTAGAGATAGGAGTCTAATAAATTTCAAGATGTCCTGGAAATAGAGACAGACACCTTGGCCTCTAACAACTAAAAGCTACTTGGAGAAGCCACTAGCTGGAGCAGGCGGTAAAAAAAGGATATAAAGGTAAATAAGTATATTTGTTTACATGACTGCTTCTTTTCTAGACTGTGGGCATCTTGAAGGCAAGATCTATGTCTTAGGGAATACAAAATGTAAAAGATATAAATAACAATAAAAATATATATTAAAAAAAAAGACCTATGTCTTAAGGTCTTCTTTTAGAGCAATGTGCACTTTTTCTAATTATGAAAGAAATGAGCACTCATAAAATAATTAGAAAATGTGGAAAGGGTTTACTTTTAATATGACTTTCAAAATAGTATTTGCAACATAACAGACACACAATAACAGTTTGTGTTGGAGCAAGAAAAAAAGGAAAGAAGATGTGAAGTATATGAAGTTCGACATCAATCTCATTAAAAATATCCATAATTCAGCAGTGGCTACATGGGGGCAATAAATCATGAGGCACTAACGGCAAATCTTTTTTTGTAGACCTCAGGCTTAGGGTAGCCTGTGACTTGCTGCCACCACTGCCTCTGGTACCAGGAGTTTACCTGGAGTTATAAAGTGAAATGACCAGATAGCAAGAACTGGGATTACAGCATGGAGAGGAGAAGTTCTGGGAACAGCTAACTCCATCCAGAGGCCCAATTGACACAAAACCATCCTCCCCAGAATAATGGGTCCCAGGCCTCTTCCCTTTTTCCAGAAACCATAGGAACCTAAACCCTGGTCACTTCCTTCAATTCTTTTCTTATCACTGGCTGAACTTCTATTTCTCTTGAATGAGAACTTAGACTTGGCATCATCTTCCCTTTCTATGGCAGAAATTTATGAAGTTACCACTTTTATTACCCTAAGAGCCTGACCATATAGCTGGCATGAGCTGGGTGCTTTCCCTGTTACCTTACAAGAAATCCTCAAAGGCATCATCTCTATTTTACAGATGCAAAAATGTACATTGAAAGTATCTGAGGGGCCTCCCTGGTGGCACAAGGGGTTAAGTAGCAGCACTCTGAAGCTATCCTCAGCCACTGCAGCACAAGTTTGATACCTGGCCAGGGAGCTAACCCACATGGTGCAGCAGACCTCTCCTGTCTCACCCACTGCTCCCTCAGCAGTGTATTTCAGTACATTTGCCTGTTCTGCGCCCCACTCTGTCTCTGGTGAATCCTCTCACCCCCACCGCCACCAACTCACACACCTCTGGCCTACACCCCAACTCTTGTATACATAAATAAATAAATCTTAAAAAGAAGTCTCGAGGTATAAGAGAGATCATTACTGAAGAGCAAGTGTAAAATGAATTACAGAGGGCCAGATTGCAGGAGGGGGCTATTTGGTTTTGTCTGTTCCTTTGTTTTGTTACTTATATTCCACGTATGATTGAAATTATTCAGTGTTCGTCTTTCTCTTGACTTATTTTCTTGTCACAAATGGTACAGTTTCATTTTTTTATGGTTGTCTTCCATCATTGATATAAACCACTTAATCTACTCATCTGTCACTGGGTACTTATGTTGTTTCTATAACTTGACTATTGTAAATAGTTATGCAGGAAATATAGGAGTGCATGCAGCCCTTCAAATTAGTTTTTGCATTCTTTGTATAGATACTTAGGGCTGGAACGTCTGTAGCTGTAGGAAGAGCACAGGACATGGAGGCAGGTCCTCTATGATTCAGGCAGAAGAGTAAAGGAGGAAACCTGGAGCTCTCGGTGGCTTTTTCAGGCTTTTAATGATATTTTGTAGAGGGGCATCCAGGTACAGGGCAGCCAGAGGGACCGGGAGGCTGAAAGGCCTCCCAGCCCCCAGCAAATCTTCAGCTCTCTGGGCTCTCTGTTGCACCCCGAATGGTCCTCTGCTTCCATTCTCTGCTTTCTGCTGCTACACTGTCTGTGATGCTGCCCTTACATGCTGTATCTCCAAGCCCAAGTGCGCCCACTCAGCACACTCACACCCTACTCTGCCATCAGGCACACATGCAGGACCGCAGTTGTCTATCATTAAATCTAATGGCAGTAGGGTGGAAAATCCTGATCATTCTCTCATTTACCCTACATAGTTCTATTATTAATATGTAGAGTAAATTCCATACTGTTTTCCATAGGACTGGACCAGTCTACATTCCTACTACTGTGTACCAGTGTTCCATTTTTTTCCACAACCTTACCAGCACCTGTTGTTTCTGGTCTTTTGATATGAGCCATTTTCTCAGATATGAGGTGGTTTCTCAGTCTGATTTTGATTTACATTTCCCTCATAATAAGTAATGATGTATATTTCTTTTTTTTTTTTTCATTTGCCTGTTGGTCATCTGTATGTCTTCTTTGGAGAAGTGTCTATTAAGATCTGCTCATTTTTTGATGAAGTTAATTGTTTTTGTTTTTTAGTTGTATGGGTACTTTGTAGTCCCTTGACAAATATATGATGCGCAAACATTTCCTCCCATTTGATAGGGTGTTTTTCTCATGTTAGTGATAGTTTCCATCACAGCGCAAAAGTCTTTTGTTTGATGTAGCCCCATTTGTTTACTTTTGTTTTAGTTTACCTTGCCATTGAAGTCGAGTTCACTTCGAGTTCACTTGCCACTGAAATCAATGTCTCGAAAGGCTTTGACTATGAAGTGCTTCTATTCATTTTATGATTTAGGGTCTACATCCCAGTTTTTAAACCACAATGATTTTTTTTTTTTTATGGTGTGAAGTAGTGACCTAGTCACATTTTTCCATGCGACTTTCCAGACTTTTCCTTTCTCTGTTGTTTACTCTAGACTCCCTTGTAATTTAGCTGACAATATAATTGAAGTTTTATTTTGGGACTCTATTCTATTCTATTGATCATATGTATATTTTTATTCCAGTATCATGTTAATTTGATTATTACAGCAGTTTATTACTATAGTTTGAAGTCTGAGAGTATAATTCCACCGTTCTTTTTTGTAAGGATTGTTTTAGCTATTCTAGGTCCTTTATGGTTCCATTCAAATTTCAGTAATATTATATTTCCCTGAAGGATACCATAGAAATGTTGATAGGGATTAACTGACGATATATTGCTTTGGGTAAAATGGTCATTTTAACAATGTTAATTCTTTCAGCTCACGAGCATGGAATATCTTTGCATTTCCTTATATCTACTATATTTTTTAAGTTTTGTTTTCACTATACAAGTATTTCACTACCTTTGTTAAGTTTATTTCTATGTATTTAGTTTTTTTGGTAAGCTTATAAATGGGGTTATTTTCTTGAATTCATTCTCTTCTAGTTTGTCTATTGAAAAATGCAAAAGTTTCTTGTGTGTTCATTTTGGAGCCTGCTACTTCACTCTATTCACATTGTTTCTTATTTTTTTTATGGTGTCTTTAGAGTTTTCTGTGTATATTATCATACTATATGCAAAGAGTGATAGTTTTCCTTCTTTTCAAGTTTGGATTCCCTTTATTTCTTTTTCTTGCATACTTACTCTGGTTAGAACTTCTAAAACTATGTTGAATTATCGTGATGGGGGTGGAAAACCTTATCGTGTGCCTCACATTAGATAACAGTGTTTAGTTTTTCACCGTCAAGTATGATGTTAGCTGTGGAGTTGTCACATATGATCTTTTTAAAACTAAAGTATGGCACTTATATCACATTTTGTTGAAAGATTTTTTTTTATCACAATAGGATGTTAAATCTTGTGATTTCTTTCTTTAATATGATCATATGATTTTTAGCTTTCCTTTTGTTAATATGTTGAATCCCATTGATTTGTGGCTATTGAATCATCATTACATCTCTGGAATAAATCCTACTTGGTCAACATGCATGATGTTTCTTTTAATGTATTGCTGAACTTTGCTTGCTAAGATTTTTGTTGAGAATTTTTGCATCTATGTTTATCGGGATATTGGTCTGTTGTTTTCTGTTTTTGTGATGTGTTTGTCAGCTTTTCATATTAGGATAATTTTCGCCTCATAAAATGTGTTTTGAAACATTTGCTCTTCCTTGAATTTTTAGAAGAATTTGAGGTATTAGTTTGTCTTTGAGTGTTTGGTAGAATTCCGTAATGAAACCATCTGGTCCTGGGCTTTTGCTTTTGGAGGTTTTTCTACGACTATTTCAATTTCCTTGCTTGTAATTGATCTGTTCAGGATTTCAAATTTTTTCTTCATTCAGTCTGAGATGGTTGGATATTTCTAAAAATTTGACTGTTTATTCTAAGTTATCCAATTTATTTGCATAAAGATGTTAAGAGTAGTCTCTTAAGGTTCTCTATTTCTGCACTGTCTGTTGTAACTACTCCACTTTCATTTCTGATTCTACTTATTAGAGTTTTCCCTTTGTTCTTTGTGAGCCTAGCCAGAGCCTTGTCTGGTTTATCTTTTCAAAGAGCCATGTTTTTTTTGTTTGTTTGTTTCACTGATCTTTTGTTCTTTTTACTTCTATTTTGGTTTCTCTCCTCTCTAATTTTTATTGTTTCCTTCTCTTAAGAGGATTTTGGTTTCATTTGTTCTTTTTCTTGTTTCTTAAATTGTGAGATTAGATATTTCTTATTCCTTAATGTAGACCTATATTGGTATAAACATCCCTCTTAGTATTGTTTTTGCCGCATTCCATAGGTTCTGATAGCTCATGTCTTCATGTTCTCCTGTCTCCAGTATTTTTTTTTTATTTCTCCTTTGAATTCTCTGTTAAGTAATAGGTATTCCATAGCATGTTTTAGTCTCCACATATTTGAGGCTTTTCTAGCTTTCTTTTTGTGGTTGATTTCTTGTTTGCTACCATGGTGTTCAGAGAAGATGCTTGAAGTGATTCCAGTTTTCATTTTTTTTTATATTTGTTTTGTGACACAATATGTGTCCTACCCTCAAGAATGTTCCATGTGCACTTGAGAAGAATGTGCACACAGTCTTTTGGGGATATAGGGCCCTATAAATTTCTGTTAAGCCCATCTAGTCCAATTCCTCATTTAAAGCTGTTGTTTCCTTATGGGTTGTCTGTTGATCTGCCCATTGATGTAAGTGAGGTGTTGAAATGCCTTGTGCTTATTCCTTTTGATTAAGCTAGACAGCTTTCATTTCCATATCTTTGTAATGGTCTTTTGTTAGAATTGATGATTGTTGATGCTGTGATTTATGTCATATTGTTTGAAACCTTGTTACCTATCAGGATAACACAGGTGTCAGAATGGGATAATTGACCAAGAACCCAACATACAAGGTGGGATCTGCACAACTGGAATGTGAAGAAGTTGCTGTTGTAGAGAGCCAAGAGCGTAAGTCTCCTTGGGTACTGTGGTTATTTGAGCTGAGGGATTTATCTGCAATCACAATATGAGGTCAAGGCTGACTCCATTGTTGGTGAACTTTCAGAAGTCCCAGATTTCAACTCAGTAGAACTCTCATTCTGATCTCAGCAGGCTTTATAGACAGAACCCATGCTCCAAAACTCAGGTAAGAGCAGACTGACCAGGAGGTTGTAGGCTTGAGCCACAGACAGACACAATGGACAATTGCAGTCTGCATAGTAGGGAGATATTCCCAAAGCCTGCCAAGCCAAATGCAGGAGGGACTAGTGCTTATTAGGACAGCAAGCAACCCAAGAACTCTGTCATCCCTGAAGACAGAGTTGACTCTGGGAGACATGTTCTACCTCAGCTACAATAGTGAAGTGAGCCCAGAGAATTCTGCAATTTCCAGGCAGAGGAGGGCTGGGTTTTCTCCGAGTGCCCTGCTATTGTTCCTTGCAGGACTGTGTCTCCAGGATTTCCAAACCTTTTCAGTGGTTTCTCTTTCTGCTCCACGTGGAGAAACTAACACTTCAGTTCAGTTCACTTAAGTTCTGCCTTCAGTTCTGTTTTAAATGCAGTTGCTCCAAAGTAGATGCAGATCAAATGACCTGTGGGGAAGAGATGACTCCAGAACTCTGCTAGTCTACCACCTTGCTTCTATCCCTCCCATTTTTGTTTCAACCCTCCTGATTACATTGAGAGAAAAAAAACTTTCAAATTAGTATGTCTTTGAATCTTTGCATCTTTCTCTGTATTAGAATGTGATGGGTTACTATCACCAGCAGACACAAATCAAAATATTCTCAAAAACAGAAATGATCCAGAGGGTAGGAAAGAGTTCCTCTTTTCTCAGTGGGCTCTGGACATTCTGGCATGCTGTTCTCCCTCCTGAAATGACAGCAACTCTTCCAATGATTAGGCAGCTGCAGGCCTCACATTTGCCCCACTCAACAAAGGAAAAGATGTATTTTCTTCAAGGGGCTCCCAACACTTCAGGAAATTTCACCCTTGTATTTCATCAGCACAAATTGGCTCACACAGCCTTTGTGTGTTAATACTGATAACCAAGAATAGTCAGAAGCTTTAGGCCTGCGTCCCTGGCGAGGGAATTGTATTCTAAGTTGTTAAAATAAGAATCTTTCTATACCTTTGTGAACAAAAAGAAAATAGGTCTCTGTTTGGAAGCCTTTGGACAAGCAACATTGTCTGGCATGATTGAAATTAATGTGAAGGGTGCTTGATTTATTGTTGTTTTCTCAGTTACTTTCTTTTGATTGAAAATGGTAATGATTTCCTATTTATAGATTGTAAGAAAATGGAAAACATATATTGATCTTGCCTCCATTCCTAGCACATTGCTCTTGAAAGTACTGTAACTTCCTAAGTGATAGGAGAACTAGGAGCATCTTTTATTCTAATGTTTGCTCTTTGAACCTACTTCTTGACACAAGATTTCTGAAACCTTTGTAATTTCCCAGGTGATAGGAGTTTCTTTGTACTAAAGAGTCTGTTTCAGGTGGGCTCCTGTTTGAGGACCGATCACTGGGAAGACCAAGACTTTTTTTGGGGGGGGAGGGGCAGGGAAGACCAAGCGTTGATTAGAAGCTTGGAATTTTCTTCCTGCTTCCCATTTTCTTGAGAAGGGAAAAGGACTGAAAATGGATATAATGATCAGTTATTCCTATGTGGTAAAGCCTTTGAAACTCCAAAATTATAGTTTGGCAAGCTTCCAGATTGGTGAACATGTGGAGGTGCTGAGAGTGTCAAACCCAAAAGGGGATGGGAGCTCCTGCTCTTCTCATATACATGCCGTGTGCATCTCTTCCATCTGGATGTTCACCTGTATCCTTTATCATATCTTTTTATAATATATTGATTAATGTAAGTAAATGTTTCCCTGAGTTCTTTGATTTGTTCTAGGAAATTAAACCTAAGAAAGGAGTTGTGAGCATCTCTGATTCATAGCAGAAGTGTCAGAAGTACAGGTAATAATGTAGACTTGTAATTGTTATCTCAACGGGGAGGAAGGCAGTCTGGGAGACTGACCCCTTCATTTTTGGGATCTGTTGCTATCTGCCAGTGGGTAAACCATAATTGAGTTAATGGTTAGATGCTCATTGGTATCTCAGATTTTGGTATGGGGATACACACACACACACACACACACACACACACACACACACACACACACTTCTAGTGTCAGAAGAGAAGTTAAGAAGTGAAGTGTAGGGGCCTCCCTGGTGGCACAGCGATTGAGCACTGTACTGTGGAGCTGTCGGCAGCGAGTTCAATACCCAGCCGGGAGAGTCCCACATGGTGCGGCAGACCTCTCCTGCCTCGTCCGCTGCTCCCCTCAGCAGTGTATTTCTGATCTGCCTGTTCTGCTCCCCACTCTGTCTCTGGTGAACCCTCTCGCCACCCCTCGTCTCTGGCCTGTACCCCAGCTTGTATAAAAAAAAAAAGAAAAAAAAAAGAAGTGAAGTGTAAAGAATGAAATTCTCTAGTTGAGACTTTGGACATACAGGAGGCAGATAAATGGATTTACCTTTTCAGGAATCATACAGAAAAAAGAGCGGGTTTTCAAATTCACATCTGTAATAAGTAATTTTGATTTTTTTATTACTCATATTTCAGTTTTTATTTTTTTTATTTTTTTAAATATTTATTTTTTATTTATACATACAAGTTGGGGTACAGGCCAGAGGCTGGGGCAGCGAGAGGGTTCACCAGAGACAGAGCAGGTAGCAGAACAGGCAGATCAGAAACACACTGCTGAGGGCAGCAGCAGGCAAGGCAGGAGAGGTCTGCCACGCCATGTGGGATTCTCCCCAGCCGGGCGTCGAACTCGTGTCACCACTGTCAACAGCTCCACAGTGCAGCGCTCAACCACTGTGCCACCGGGAGGCCCCATATTTCAGTTTTTAAATGTAATTTAATTTAAAGGAAAAAATGTGATCAAAGAATGAACACATGCTACATGAATATGAAAAAAATACAAAAGGAACAAGAAAATGAGAAGTTCAGGGAGCATCATTAAGTCATTACTTCTTGGCTAATAGATATTGTGTGTTCTAAGTGAAGTAGGTTAATTGTAAGCATCATGGTCAGCTGCTCACTTCCTGTGCTATAAATGCATGAGTTCTCATGCCAAGTGTGGCATTTTAGTTAATTTGTGCTGCTAAAACATGTATTACAGACTGGGTGACCTTAGCACTGGACCAAAACAACATAGGAGTTTTAATAAAGCAAATATCTGTGTCTCACCCTTTGAAGATTACAAATGATCTCCTATAGGGTCTGGGTATCTATATTTTTTTAAAGCTGCACAGAATAGTTTTTTTGGCATTGCCATATTTAAAGAACATCAGTTTGTTGTTGTTTTAATTTTTTTATTAAAGTAAAATAAGTTACAATTATCAGTTGTACAACATCATAAATAAACTTCTGTATATGTTTGTTACCAAAAGTCAAGTGTAGTTGATCCCCTTTATCTGATTTTCCACTCTCTCTCTTCCCTCCCTTCTGGTAACCACTATTTTGTTCTTATAGCAGACTATTCTAATGTAGAATGATGGCAAGAACAATAGTTGAAAACTTTGTAGAATCCTTTTGAAACTGGAAATTTAGAGGTAACATGACTTTGGCTTTGCATCATTGATAGGATGTTTCCATCCTAGAAATTACAATTTGTTTTATGTTTGCATCCACTATTGATACAGTTAAGAAGAACAGAAAGTTGTATGCCATTGGCCAGAGAATAAAGGTAGAAATATCCTTACCTTTATGACACATTTTGAAAATACTGCTTTACAAGTAAGCCATTCATGAGTAAGCCAAGTAGTGTTCTCACAATACATTTGCAGGGATAGTTATAAATGCAAGAAGATGTTTGTGTTAGGTTGTGCTATCTATAATGTGTGCTTTGGAAAAGCACATTAAGGCTTGGTATATTTGAAAAGTATTTTAAAAATCAATGTCCATTTGTGATTAAATTTTCAGTGATATACATAACAATAACCTAAGGATGTTCGGCTTCTAACTACAGATGCTCATAAGCTCTCAATTTTAAATATGTTTTTGAAGATGAAAATAACCACCGAGAGACCAGAATTACAGTCAAATTCATTTGCAAGATCATGTATTTATGCATGGGTACATTTCAGCTGTCTATGGTATTTATAAAATTAGGTAACTCATTCTTCACTTGTCAAGAGTAAGATCAATATATTTAGTTGGTTGCAAATATTCTACTTCCACATTTTCCCCCATGAAATTATACTTGTACCATGGTCTTCCTTTTATGCTATGAATGTGTTAACATTTTTAATCCAAATACCTGGTAGCATACATGAATGTTAACAAGTTGCCTTGATTTTCCAGTAAGAGCTAAAGGTGAAATATTAATGAAGGCCCGTAACAGGGAATAAACACAGGCAAAGGATGGAATGGACCTTCTGCAACTCTGAAAGGTGCCTGCTTCACTAAAGAGGATCTGTGATGGCCCTGGTTTTGGATCAGGAATGAAAAATTTGTTCAATATGGACTATCAGATGGAAGAGGTGGTGTCATTACCAAGTGTCACTTCCTAGCCTGCTCACATTTTTTCATTCAATAAATGTTTAACAAGCAACTATCTGTGTTTAACAAGCAACTACACTGAATGATTGAATTAACAAAGGCAAATATAGAAATCTCCCACAGAGGCCTAGGTCAGGTCCAAGAGTTAGACTTTTGTTCCAAACAGAGAGCACCTAAGAGCATGAGGCTGACATTTGTTCCAGAAGGACTGAGCTTCTACTGATGATCATAGCAGGCAAACCTTAAATTAAAGGGCTAAAAGTCCCTCAGATACTATCAGGATAATTTTTGTCCTGGAGAGCTCTCATATACCTGGATTCTCTCTAGCCCAACATCAAGACCCTGGTTCCCATTCTGTTTGCTCCCCTCAGCCTCCTGACCACCACTCCACACGCCCAAGCTTCACCCAGCTTCATTAACCCACCATCGTTCATGGGGTCTTCAAAATGTATAGCTTTCTTATAGCCTATTAGCATTGAAATTTTATTTTATATTCCAAAATGATGTCTGAATTCCACTTTTATATTTATACTTGGAAAAAAATGTTTCACCCCCAAATTTCCCTTTTAGAATTAAAGATTAGGGAGAAAATTCATGACCTAGATAATTTTTATTCCTTGATACAATCATAAGTCAATATATGTTTTTATACCATGATATATGCAAACACTAAGACACTGAAACTCACATATGACTGGAGAACATCAACAATATTCCTATTACGGAAGTACCAGAGGATATATTATTTAACATTATTTCAAGTTGTAAAGTGAGTCTCTGAAATTAGCATCATTGGAAGTGTCAGCACATAAACAGATACTAAATTCCAGATAAAATCCATGAATTATTACCTGCTAACTAGCCAAATCCTGTCGTGTGTGTGTGTGTGTGTGTGTGTGTGTGTGTGTGTGTGTGTGTTCCACATCCACCTCTCCATCACTGTAAGTTTCATTACCACTCCCAACTCAACTTGGATTAAGAGTACAATAGACTATTTCATTCCTGCCTCACTATTTGATCAGCGTTCATTTAAAGTTGTATCTTATCTGGAAACTTTTTAAAGAAAATACTTCTCTGCTACTAACCAAAGACAATATACCTTGAAGCCCATTAAGGAAAAAGTTTAGAGGGCTGATGAGTGAAGCCTGACATATTCTCCCTCTAATTTATCAGTAGGTAACTTTATGGTTAGGTTTATGTGTAGAGAAAAAAGGAAAAGTGATTGTAAACCAAACCATTACTTGCCAAATTACTTTTGTTTTGCTTTATAATTCAACATTAGAAATTGCAGCCCCAACCAAATGGGTTTTTTCCTTCTTACTTAAATGTGCTCTCCCAATTGACACTTGCAGCTTTCACTGAACACACATGATGCATTTTGTTGCCTCTGTGAAAGCTGATTTCATTTAGAGAGATCAATGTTATAGCTCTGGAGGGCAATTCATTTGTTTAGTTGCCTCTGGTCAAAATGGTTCTTGGGCACTTTAGAGTGATATTGATCATTCAAGCCACTAAACTGCAGAGAGGCAGATAAAAAACACTTTGTGCCTTTCATAGAAATCCTTTCAATTATAGTTTAAAGTGTTTTATTTGCACTTGTCAGTGTTGCCTATTATGTCTGGTTTACTTTCTGCAGTTTATCTACAATCTGTGATATTTTTAAGTAGTGTAGGTCACAGTGATTATTGGAATAAGTCATGAGGAAATGGGGGACAATTACTTTTTGAACTAGATCTGTCCCCAAATATTCCATATATCCCTCCTTCCAGGCTTCTGATAGGATTGGACTTCCCTACCCATGGACAGTTGGGAGTGGTCATGAGACTTACTGTGATGGAGAGGTGGATGTGGAAGTAGTATGTCACTTCTAGATAGAGAATTACTAGTCAGTGAGTGTTTCACCTCATTCCTTTTCACGCTAATATCATAACCAGCCATGACCCAAAAAGTGATTTCTCCAGCGTGGGTCCCAAGAGAGGAGCATAAGGACATGGAACAAAGCTTACATAGACATTGATAGACATATGGCATAATTATAATACTTTCCTTTTTCCTTTAAAAAATTTTTTAAATTCAAAACAATTTTCTTTCTTTTAAGAATTCATTTTAAAAATTCTTATTATCATTTTTCTTTTCATTCTATTATTTTTACTGATATAGCATTGGTTTCCAATAGTATATGATTTAGATACATAGGTTCAATATCTTCAAATGTATGTTACTACAAATCACCCACAATCCTCCATCATAGTCCAATGGATGCCCTTCACTCTTTACCCCCACCCCACCTTCATGCTCTAGTAGAATAAATTCTACATTCAGATTTCTAGGGTATGTTTTGGCTTAGTTTTCACTGTTCCTTTGTTTCTCTATGTTCTATTTATAAGCGAGAGTATCCAGTATTTGTCTCTTTCCTGACTTAATTCTCTTAGCATAACCCATTCCAGCTCTACCCATGTTCTCACACGTGGCAAAATTTCATCATTTTTATAGCTAAATGTATATATAGCATATCATATTTTCTTTATCCAATAATCTGATTTTTGACACTTATGTTGTTTCTGTAACTTGGCTCTTATAAACAGTGCTTCAATGAACATAGGAGTGCATATAGCTCTTCAAATGAGTATCTTCGTATCGATACCTGGAATTGCTGTATTATGTGGCAGTTCTATTAATATTTTGAGAAACCTCCATACAGTTTTCCATAGGGGCTGGACTAGATTACATTCCCATCAACATTAATAAGGGTTCCTTTCTCTCCACATCCTTGCCAAAATTTTTTGTTTCTAGACTTTTTTTATACTGAGCCATCCTCACAAGTGTGAAAATGATGCCTCATTGGGATTTTGATTGCATTTCCTTGATGTTAAGTGATGATGAGTATTTTTTAATGTGCCTGTTGGCCATCTCATCTGTATGTCTTCTTTGGAGAAGTGTCTATTTAGTTCTTCTGCCCAACTGTTGATTGGGTGGTTTCCCTTTAGTTGAATCGTATGTGTTTTTGTAAATCTTGGTCCTCATCCCCTTGGTGGATATATGGTGTGCAAATATTTTCTCTCACCCAAGTAGTGTGTCTTTTTGTCTTAGTGACATTTTCTTTAATTGTTTAGATACTTTTTAGTTTGATATAGCCTCTGCTGTTTATATTCTCTTTTGTTTTCCTTGAAGTTTTTGTCAGGGTTGCTTTATTTGTGGTCCTTTTGTAATTCCATATGAATCAGTAGTGTTTATTCTATTTCCTTGAAGTATACCATTTAAATTTAAACTTTGATAAGACTTGCACTGAATCTCTATATTACTTTTATGATGCAGTTGTAAATGGGATTCCTTTCTAGGTCAGTATTTGCATCAAAGGTAACTAACCTTTGTGTACTGATTTTTTTTTTTTGAAGAGTCATTTTTTTATACATATAAGAACTGGGGTGTAGGCCAGAGGTGTGTGGGGTGGGGGGTGGTGAGAGGATTCACTAGAGACAGAGTGGGGAGCAGAGCAAGCGAACTGACTGAAATACACTGCTGAGGGGAGCAGCAGGAGAAACAGGAGAGGTCTGCTGTGCCATGTGGCTGACGATAGCTTCATAGTGTTGAAACATAACTCTTTGTACCATCAGAGATGCCCATGTGTACTAACTTTTTAATCAGCCAATTTGATGACCTGATTCATTATTTGAGTTACTTTTTCTTGGAGGTCTTAGTGTTTTCCATGTGTATTATCAGCTCATCTGCAAATAATAGTTTTACTTCTTTTCCTATTTGGATTCCTTTTATATCCTTCTCTTGCCTAATTGATCTAATAGGAATTTCAATACTATGTTCAACAATAATGGTGAAAGAAGATATCCTTATATTGTACCAGATCTTTGTGGTAAAGCTTTTAGCTTTTAACCATTCAGAATGGTGTTAACTGTGTTGTCAGAGGTGGGCGTATCCGTGTTGACATATGTTTCATCTATCCCCCTTTGTCCAGGTTTTTATCATAAATGGATGTTGAATCTTATCAAATGCTCTCTGGCATATATTGATACAGCATATGGTGGTGAATTAGTTTGATTGATTCTCAGATGTTCAAACATCCTCATGTTCCTGGAATAAATCCTACTTAGTCGTGGTGTGTGATTCTTTTAATGCATTCAGTTGACGATTTTTTGTTGAGAATTTTTGCTTCTATGTTTATTTGGGATATTGGTATGTATTTTTCTTACATTGTCTTTGTATGGTTTTATATTGGGCTAATATTTGCCTCATAAAAGGTGTTTGGAAATATTCCCTCTTCCTAAATTTTTCTGAAAAATTTAGAAGGATAGGTATGAGCTTGTATGTGAGGATTTGGCAGAATTCACTTGCTAATCCATCTTGTGTTGGAATTTTGTTTTTAGAAAAAGTTTTTATTACTTCTTCAATTTCCTTGCTTGTAATTCATCTGTTCAAGTTTTGTTTTGTTTTATTTTTCATGATTCACTCTTGGGTGGTTGTATGTTTCTAAGTATTTGTCCATCACTTCTAGGTTATTCAGCTTACTGGCATACAAATATTCATAGTAATCTATTATAATCTTTCTTATAAATTTCTGAGATGCTTGTTTACACGTCTTCTGTTTCACTTCTAACCCTACTTATTTTAGTTTTCCCCCCTTTTTTTTCCAACTAGAGGCTATCTCTTTGATCTTTTGCAAAAAAGGAGATTTTGCTCTCACTGATCTTTTGAATTTTTAAAAATCTACTACATTTGTTTCTGTTCTACTATTATTATTTACTTCCTTCTACATGCTTTTGGTTTTGTTTGTTTTTCTTTTTCTAGTTACTTAAGGTAAGAAATGTGGTTACTTTATTGAATTTTCTTTTTTTTCCATATAGGTTTGCATTGTTATGCACTTCCCTCTTAATACCTCTTTTGCTATGTCTCATAAGTTCTGGAAGCTTGTTTCCTCATCAACACTTTTCTCGTTAGTTTTAAATTTCTTCTGTGAGTTCTTCATTAACCATATAGTAATCCATTAATGTGTTGTTCAGTCTCCACATATTAGATGTTTTTGCTGCTTTCTTTTTGTGCGTGATTTCTAGTTTGACAAGATTGTGGTCAGACAAGATGCTTGGTATTATTTCAGTATTCTTGAATTTATTGATATTTGTCCTGTGACCCAATATGTGGTCAATACTGGAGGATATCCCATATGCACTTGAGAAGAATGTGTATTCAGCTTTTGGGGAGCTCAGTGCTCTATAAATGCCTATTAAGCCCATATGGTTTCTTTGTTGAAGGCTATTTTATCCTTATTTATTTTCTGTCTGATTGATCTGTCTATTGGTGAAAGTGGGGTGCTGAAGACCCCAGCCATTAATGTGCTTTTTCCAATGTCTGTTTTCAGACTTGATACCAATTACTTTACATATTTTGATGTTCCTTCATTTGGTGATTATATATCAATGAATGTTAAGTCTTCTGGATGCATACTTCCATTAATAATTATATAATTCCCATCTTTTACTTTGTTTCCTTTTTTAGATGAAAATCTATTTTATCTGATATGGTATAGCTATCCTTGCCTTCCTTTGGGTCCCATTTGCAAAGGGTTGTTTTCCAACACTTCACTCTAAACCTATATTTATCTTTGGAGCTCTGGTGCATTTCCTGGAAACACCAGAAGTTGTGTTCTGTTGTTTAATGCAACAAGGCACTCTGAGACTTTTGATTGATGAGTTTAGTCTGTTTACATTTAGATTATTGATAAAAAAAAATTCTGCTACTGTGATTTTGTCCTCAGTTGTTGTTGTCTTTTTTTTTTTTTCAGTCTATGTCTTTGTTCAGATTTTTGGAATGTTCTATGGAATGTTCTATGATTTAGATACAAGAGTTCTTTTCAACATTCCTTGTTGAAGAGGAATGTTGAATCAGTGACCTGATTAGTGTTTGTAAATTCCTTTAGGTTTTGTTTGTCTGAGAAGGTCTTTGTTTCTTCCCCATATCTGTATATGAGTCTTATGCGTATTCTTGGCTTGCAGTTTTTATTTTTAAGTATTTTAAGCATGTCATTCCATTTTCTTTTTGCCCACAGTGTTTCATCAGAAAAGTCAGATGTAAGACTGATAAGGGTTCCTTTATAGGTTATTTGTTTATTCCCCCTAGCAAGCTTCAATATTTATATTTCTCTTGAACTCTTGGAACTTTCACAGGTATATATCTTGGTGTTAATTCCATTATGTTTATGTAACCTGGGTGCTTTTAGTTTCATGGACTTATAATTCTTTCTCCAGGCTTGGGAACTTGTCTTCTATTATTTTTTTTAAGCAAAATCTCTATTGGGGCCTCCCTGTTGGTGCAAGGGGTTAAGTCTCAATACTGTGAAGCTATGGCCAGCCACTGCAGCAGGAGTTTGATCCCTGGCCAGGGAGCTTCCCACATGGTGCAGTAGACCTCTCCTGTCTTGCCCGTTGCTCCCCTCAGCAGTGTGCTTCAGTCATTCTGCTCCCCATTCCGTCTCTGGTGAATCTTCTCACCTCTCCCCCACCTCTGGCCTACACCCCAGTTCTTGTATGCATAAATAAATAAATCTTTAAAAAAAAAACAAATTCGGGCCTCCCTGGTGGCGCAGCGGTTAAGCGCTGCGCTGTGGAGCTGTCAGCAGTGGCGACGCGAGTTCGACGCCCGGCCGGGGAGAATCCCACATGGCGAGGCAGACCTCTCCTGCCTCGCCCGCTGCTCCCCTCAGCAGTGTATTTCTGATCTGCCTGTTCTGCTACCCGCTCCGTCTCTAGTGAACCCTCTCGCCGCCCCACGCCTCTGGCCTGTACCCCAGCTTGTATGTATAAATAAAAAATAAATCTTTTTAAAAAAAATTCACTGTTACTTCCTCTCTCTCTTTCCTTCCTGGGATAATATTATTACTATATTTTCTTTCTTAATGAAATCAGATAATTCTTGAAGAACCTCTCCTCCCCCACTTTTATATTTTTCTTTCTTACTCCACCTGTAATCATCATGTATTATCATCTTTAAGATCATTGATTCAGTCTACCATTTGTTCTATTCTACTTCCGTAGCTTCCTACTGAATTTTTTATCTCCTCTATTGACTTTTTTTACATCCTGCACCTCAATTATTTCCTTATTTAAAACTTCAGTTTTGTCTTCCTTTTGTTTGTTAATTTTTTCAGGCATTTACTTTTTTTTAATTGTCTGATGTATCTTTTATCAGTTTTTCTATTTCTTCATATTTATTATTATTATTATTATTATTTTTTACATTGTGTATTCCCCTTGGGTAACCCACCACTGATTCACCAGAGACCCATCACCATCGTCCCTTGTGCCCTTTTCTTCCCCATTTTGAGTCCTTATCCTTCCCCTCCCTTGCTGGGTGTCTCTCTTTTGTTTGGTTCTGGTATATTCCTGTTATAAGTGAAACCATTCGATATTTTTCTCTTTCTTTCTGGTTTATTTTGCTGAGCATGATCCCTTCTAGTTCCATCCAGGTTGCTGCAAATTGCATGTGTTTATCATTTTTGAATGCTGAATAGTATTCCATTGTGTATACGTACCACATCTTCTTGATCCAATCATCTATTTTTGGACATCTCGTTTGTTTCCATACCTTAGCTATTGTAAAAAGTACTGCAATAAACATACGGGTGCATGTATCCTTTTGGATTAGTGTTTGTGTACTTTGGGTAGATTCCCAAAAGTGTATTGCCAGGTCATATGGAAGCTTCATTTTTAGCAGTTTGAGGAATCGCCATAGAGCTTTCCATAGTGGTTGGACCAATTTGCATTTCCACCAGCAGTGTAGAAGAGTTCCTTTTTCTCCATATTCTCGCCAGCATTTGTTGTTGCCTTTTTTTTATTGATGTGCACCACTCTCACTGGTGTGAGGTGGTATCTACCGTGGTTTTGATTTGCATTTCCTTGATTATAAGTGATGTTGAACATTTTTTCATATACCTGTTGGCCATTTGCTTTTCTTCTTTGGAGAAGTGTCTTTTATAGCTCTTTGGTCCATTTTTTGATTGGATTGTTGACTCTGTTTATGTTGAGTTGTGTGAGGTCCTTGTAGATTTTTGTTATCAGTCCTTTATCAGTTGTATTTGTTGCAAAGATTTTCTCCCAATTAGTGGAGTGCCTGTTTGTTTTGGTTGTTGTCTCTTTTGCTGTACAGAGCTTTTTATTTTTATTTTTTTTTATATATTATTATTGTTTTTTACATCTTTTACATTTTGTATTCCCCTTGGGTAGCCCACCACCAATTCATCCGTGATCCATCTCCATGGTCCCTTGTGTTCTTTTCTATTCCATTTTGTGCCCTTATCCTCCACTCTCCCTCCGCCCCCCCAACCGCTGAGTGTCTCTCTCCTATTTGGTTTCCATATAGTCCTATTATAAGTGAAACCATTCGATATTTTTCTTTTTCTTTTGGGCTTATTTCACTGAGTATGATCCCCTCTAATTCCATCCATGTCGCTGCAAATTGCATGTGTTTATCTTCTTTGAATGCTGAATAGTATTCCATGTGTATATGTACCACATCTTCTTGATCCAATCATCTATTTTTGGACATCTGGGTTGCTTCCATACCTTTGCTATTGTGAACAGTGCTTTTTATTTTGATGTAGTCCCAGCTTTTTATCTTTTCTTTCACTTCCTTCGCTTTGGGGGATTGTCTTTAAAGATTTTGCTGAGATGTCTATCATGTAGACTTTTGCCTATATTTTCTTCTATAAATTTTATGGTTTCAGGTCTTATATCCATTTTGAGTTGGTTTTTGTGCATGGTGTGAGGTGGTAGTCTAGCTTCATTTTCTGCATGTAGCAGTCCAGTTTTCCCAGCAACATTTATTGAACAAGCTGACCTTCTTCCATTGCATGTTCTTTGTCAAAGATTAGTTGTCCATCGATATGCGGATTTATTTCTGAGTTTTCTATTCAGTTCCACTGGTCTTTCTGTTTTTGTTCCAGTACCATGCTGTTTTAATTATTATGGCTTTGTAGTATAGTTTGAAGTCAAGGAGTGTAATCCCTCTATTTTCTTTCTTTTTAGACAAAAGGGCTTTAGCTATTCTGGGTTTTTTGTGGTTCCATATGAGTTTCATCAATATTTGTTCTATTTCTTTGAAGAATGTCATTGAAAATTTTATTGGAATAACATTGAATGTAAATTGCTTTTGGTAGGATGGCCATTTTTATAATGTTAATTCTTCCAATCCATGTGCAGGGGATTTCTTTCCATTTTTTCTGTGTCCTCCTTTATTTCTTTTAACAGTGTCTTATAGTTTTCTTTGTATAAGTCTTTTACCTCTTTTGTTAGGTTTATTCCCAGATATTTGATTTTTTATTTTGTTTCAATTTTGAAAGGGATCGTTCTCTTAATTTCTTCTTCTTCATACTGACTGTTTGCATATAGGAAGGCTACTGATTTTTGTGCATTGATTTTCTATCCTGCTACTTTACTGAACTGGTCTCAAAAACTCCATAGAAAAACTATTTCTTCATATTAACTTATCATGGCAATTTTGAACTCTGTATCTGAAAAGAAGAGATTCTCCATGTCATTTTGAATAAGTCTCTCTGATGTACTAGTCTCCTCTGGATTCAGATTGCAGTGTGTTGTGTTTGTTCACCTCCCCATTACTTTCCTTCTGAAAATTAAGGGTACAGACCTTCTAATTTCCAGTTGATGGTGGTGTATGTTAAGGAGAACTAATCTGTGCCTTGCTTTCTCTGGGGTTGGGGGGGACCATGGAGGGGACTGTCACTGCTGAAAGCAGTAAGTATGGGCATGGTTCATACCTGTGTTACCACTGCTAATGCTCTTCTCTGGGTTTCAGACCACATATCTCCTGAACTATAGATTTCAAGTGGTATTTGGTATCCTTCAACTGCTGTTTCTTATTGGAAGTATACTTTTGTTACCCCCAGAGGATATATGGCAATGTCTGCAGACAACTGGAGAAAGGGGATATTATTGAGATCATTAGTTGAGGCCAGGAGTGGTACTAAACATTTTTCAATGCATGTGACAAACCTACAAAATTAAATCAATGAGCTCAAAATGTCATTAGTGCTGTGGTTGAGAAAACTGCCTTATGGAATCTTTGCATATCATAACGGTGTTTAGTAAGCCTAGAAACATGATAAATTGCACTTGAGAAGGTAATAATTGAAAATACATAAAGTCAGATGACGTGTTGTAGTTCAGTTTCACTGTTAACTAGTATCATAGCTTTGTGAAAACAAGACTCTCTGAACTTCAGTTATCCCATGAGTAATGGAAATGTAGTAACTCTTCTATACATTTTATGAATTCATTAAAATATTATTTATTACCCCTTTGTGCCAGGAACTGTATTAGTTAATGAGTATGCAACAGGGAACAAGATAAGTATCATCCCTGCTCTCTATAACTTAGTGGATAACAAACAGATAAAATAAGGACATGAGGTATTTGAAAACCTAGAGAAGGAATATTCAATCTGTCCTGAATAGGCAGAGAAGCAACACCTGAGCTGATAACTAGAGTACAATAAGTTAGAAAGGCAAAGGAGAGGGGAAGAAAGTAGAGACTACAGTGTTTACAAAAGTTATAATAGAAGTGCTAAAGAACATGGGAGAATCGCAGAAGTGAAAATATGCTGTATGACTAGAGTGTGGAATGTGGGAAGAAAGAGTTGTGCCTGAAAGGGAAGTTAAGGTCATCTTTTCAGGGTTTTGTGGGTTAGGATGTGGAAAATAAGCATTAGCCTAGGAGCAGAGGTGAGAAAATGAAAGCTTTAAAAGCAAGGGGCTGATATGATCAGATTTGAGTTTTTGAAAGACTTTTCAGGCAGAGGGATGGAAAATGGATTTCAATCACTGGGGCCCCTGGAAGACCAGGTGGAAGTTTTTTGCTATTCTTCCAGCAGGAGGTGATGATGGCCTCTTTGGAAGTGAAGCAGTGGGATAGAAAGAAGTGAATGCATTTAAGACCAGATTAATCAATCCCTGCTACTGAGGTGTTGACAAGATGTCTTTGTCTTAGAGAAGGAAAGATTCCAGAATGACTCATTACTGCCTGGAAGTTGGGAGTTAATGCAGACACCAGACCAGACTGGATTCTGAGCAGGCCTATGCTTTTGGTTCATTAACATGAAGTCAGTGCTTGCTGGCTCAAACTGCACTTAAACTACAAGGGAATCTGGGAAAGTGAGCGCTTAGTTTCTCCCTGAGAAGAATGCCCTGAACTTAAGAAAGACAGTTAAGAAAGACAAATACTTTCAAAAAATGTTTTGAGAAACCTCCATATTCTTTTCCATAAGGGCTGGATGAGACTACTATCCCACCAACAGCATTCAGGGGTTCTTTTATCTCTATATTATCATCAATACCTGGTCTTTTTGATATGGAACATTGTCACAGATGTGAGACTGTATCTCATTGTGGTTTTCATTCGCATTTTTCAGATAAGGGATGATCAACATTGTTATTTATTCCTGATGGACATCTATACATATTCAGATGACTGAATTAGGAAGTTATGACTTGTATACATAATGGAATACTACTCACAATTTAAAAAAGATGAATTCCTGCCATTTGCAATAACATGTATGGAACTTGAGGGATAATGCTGAGTGAAATATGTCAGAAGGGGAAAGACATATATCAGATAATTTCATTTATGTGTGGAATATAGAGAAACCAAACAAAGGGCTAGATAAAACCAAACCAATAACAAACCCTAAAAATATGTCTGTAGAACTAAGGCTAACAGAGGTGTAGGGGAAGAGTGAAGAATGAATTGCGGAGGGGCCATATGGGCCACGGTGGAGGACTATGCACGCCTTGGTGGGTGTGGTGTGGTGACATATATGAAGAGGTGTGATCCTATACCTTTGAATTATACAGTGTTGTAAGTCAGTGTTACCTCAACAACAGAAGAATGAGAAGGAGGAGGTGGAGGAAAAGAAAGGAAGGAAAGGAGGGGAGGAAGGAAGGGAGGGAAGAAGGAAGAAAGGATTTTTTCAAAAAGCAAATACAGGGCCTCCCTGGTCGCGCAGCAGTTAAGCACTGTGCTGTGGAGCTGTTGGCAGCGGCAACACGAGTTCGACACCTGGACTGGGAGATTCCCACATGGCACAGCAGACCTCTCCTGCCTCGCCTGCTGCTCCCCTCAGCAGTGTATTTCCATCAATCTGCTTGTTCTTCTCCCTAATCTGTCTCTGGTGAACCCTCTCATTGCCCCATGCTTCTGGCCTGTACCCCAGCTTGTATGCATAAATAAATAGATCTTTAAAAAAAAAAAAAGCAAATACGACCTACAGTGCCAGTAAACATATACATTAGGGACTATTTAGAGTGCAAACCTGAAAATAATTTTCAAATTAGATATACTCTTCTTAAAAATTTCTCTTCTCAGAATCTATTCCATAGAAGTAAAAGTACACATATGTCAGAGCATATATGCATAAGGATGTTATAGACGCATTAGTCTATGTGGCAAAAATTGATAACAAAGTGAATGTCTTACAACTGAGAAAGAATTATCGTATTGTGATTAAAAGAACTAATCTATTCTAGCCAAACCAGTTGGAATGGGGACTCTATGAAAAGTAGAGCAATACATGCAAGGAGACCTCAAATTGTTATTGCTTCATGTTTAACACATACCTTGATTTGCACCATTATTTAGGGAATAAAATGGGGAGAGGGTTCTCAGTTCCACTGACTTGCTCCTCCATCTTATTCAACACCCCAGATACAAATAACCTCATATTTTGTGTATTACCTCTGTTTCATTCAGTAATGAAATGACCCAGAATGCACCAAGCTTTGGCTTAATTGGTTTCCTAGAGAAGTCTGACTCCTGGTCCTAGATCTACCCAATGCCACCCTTGGGGCAATCAGGCTCTGTGATCCCATTCTGCAAGACGCAAGTTCCTCATGAAGAAACCCCTAAAATAAAGTCCCAGGTCTTAGCTGAAACCCTTTTGCCTACAATTGCCCAACTCCCTGGGTAACAACTTGGTGCCCTTAGCCTTCTTGGGTTGTCGGAACAAAATACCAAAGACTAGCTGGCTTAAACAACAGAAATTGACTTTCTCACAATTCTAAAGACTTTCCAGTCTCTAGAAGATCAAGATGCCAGTTTCAGCACATTCTTCTTGGCTTGTAGCCAGCTGTCTTCTGACTGCATCCTCACATCCTGGAGAGAGGAAACTGATTGTCTTTCTTTTCTTATAAGGGCAATACTTCCATTATGAGGACTCTGTCTTCATGGTCTTACCTAAACCTACATATCTCCCAAATGTCCCACCTTCAAATACCATCACATTGGGAGTTATGGCTTCAAAATATGAATTTGAGAGAAACACAAATATTCAGCACATAGCGTTGGCCTCGGAGGCACTAGAGTGTGTCATCCAGACCAAATCCTGGTTCTGCCACTTTCCAACCAGGTGACCTTGAGCAAGTTACTTAGTCTTTATGTGCTCCATCTCCTCACCTATAAAGCACGTCAGGAAATTATTTAATACACGTAACATGCCCATAGACAAGTGCTTTGTACATACAAAGAGATCAACGATGTGATCATTACCATTCCACTGTGGATCCCTTTTGATTCCATGTCTTAAATGAACCTTGTCCCAAAATCTGTTGGAAGTTGTCCAGCAGTTTTCTTTCTGTCCCAGCCTTTGGTTGAACCTCCCAGTTTAAAAGTAAAACAAAGCTGTATTTACTACATAAACAATGATTTAATAATGAGGATTTATGAAGGACATGGCTGAAATTCCTGGGAGAGCGGGGAGAGAATTTCAGAAGTTCTCTACAGCCATCACAGATTGGGGAAGGTTTGGAGGTGCTCTACCCCAATAATGTTCTATACATGCAATTTTGCTATTTTCCATTTTCAAAAGATCTATTTAACCATTGTAATTTGTGGTTTTCTTCAGAGCTAAGTATAGAGCAAAACATAATGCAAACTGGCTCATGCTGAGCTGAAATGAGCAGTGTTCTTTCACCACATTCTCTTGTGAGCTTTAATAACTTCTTTAATTTCTCTGTTATTTTCCAATATTGTATACCTGTTCTAGAAATGTTCATTTTGTCTTTCCTAAACTGGCTTTTCTCTGCTTGAAAAATGATCAAATTATTCTGTTCCTGCCCCCTGCCACACCTCAATTTTTTTTTTTTTTGCTTCCATTCTGGGTTTCTAACCAATTTAGCAGTTGTTGAACATGGCAAGAGGATATAATTGAGTCAGTACTGCAGATGAAATGACTTGTCAGAACATTTTATTAGAGGGGAACCATTTCCATGACATGGGGAGAGAGAATACATATGCATTGTACTGTTTGAGAACAGAGTAGATTCCAAAGTAGATTTAGCTTGTGTCATTTTCTTTGACTCCAGAACACACTATCCCTAATGTTTGTTTAAGTTTAAGGTAGCCTCTAACAGAGGCAGGAAGTTTCCTTGTCTGGGTTGAGGCATGGACACTGTTTTAGATAGCAACCTCTGAGAAACAACAAGTTTTAATGCTCAGCATGACATTAGAATTCAGAAAACATGAATTAAAATCCACAATCAGAAAGAACCATGCTTTAAAAAAACCAGTGGTTACCATGTAACTGTTTTAATAGGTTATGTATGTGTAGTCATTTCTGGATCTTCCTGTCAAGAGGAGAATGATTAGATATTTCAAAGTTCCAATGTTAGAAGGGTGAAATTTTGGGATGAAATGAATGGGGAGACCTATCTTCTTGCTAGGACAAGAGGGACTGTGGGGTGCTTTCTAGTAGTCTTGACATCTCAACATGTCTATGTACTTTCCTGCCAGACATATTGTCTAAAGTTCTTTGAGGAATTTGTGTTTTTCAGTACCGCTGTGCCTTTGTTTTCTCTGCTGGAAACATTTCTCTCTATAGATGCATTCACTGACCCCAATTAGACTCCATTCAAATGATGCCAAATCTTCTCCCAGCAAAAAATGATCCCCTCTTCCTCTACATTCCCATAGCACTCTGTTCATGCCTCTTTGTCTTCAAGGTCCATGCTTCTTCTAAAATCAAACCCTAAGGATGGGATCTGGGTATGAGAATTTATTCTGGAAGGATTCTCAGGAAGCACTGTGAGGTAGTAGGAAATGAGACCTAGAAAAATGTCAATAAAGGATGCTTTAATAAGCAGGTAACTGTTGTGAAGACTGGGGCTCAACCCCAGTGACAACTCCCTGAGCGTCTGGGTGGCCCAAACCTAGAAGTGTCCTACAGAAGAACAAGAAACTGCCACCCTAATTGTTTGTGAGCTACTCAGGAGATGTCAATTCTCTGACACTTGAGCTCTGCCTATGAGGTTCTGAGCTGTTCCAAGGTAAAAAAAAAAAAAAACCTGCAACCAGAGAAGTGCTGAAAACTATAGCCTTAGGGCAACTCTCCAGAGGAGGAAGGAGAAAAAGGTTGAGGATATAAGTTTGACAGGGACAGTCAGGTGGAATGATGGACAATTGTATACACTATTTTATTTGAAGGCAGAGAATAAACTTTAGTTTTGTAAGTACACCCACAATACCCAACATGAAGCTTTATACCTAGTAGGTGCTTAATTACTGTTAAATCAATAAGGTTGATTAACCAGTAAATCTGAAGAACCAATGATGCATTCAACAAATATATATTGAAATACCAGCTATTTGTCAAAGAGCAATCAAATAGGACTTGTCCCTGCCCTTATGGAGTAACAGTCTCACAGAAGACAGCAATGAAAGTGATGAATATATCGACTGACCTCATCAATGTATTATCACCCACTGGTACCGACTCTATCACCCATTTGGTACAAAAGAGTTTATTTCACTTAGAGAGGGTAGGGAGAGAATATAAACTTGATGAAATTTTTTAGTGTGATTTCATAATATGGGATGATGGGACTGGATTTTAAATTGGCAAAAGGAAATGACAAATGGAAATGAGGAAATAGAGCCTAGATTCATTTCCAATTTTCACTTGAAAAATGATCTATTAAAATAGCTAGCTAGATTCTTGATTCAAGAAACCAGAGATCAAGGTCTATTTTCTTGACTTGTCTGATAATACTAAAAAGCTCAAAAACGAAAAGAAAATATTCCCTCAAAAGTTAGCATTTCAGTATGAGATGAAAAGACTGAGCAGTATGACCGACAAAACTTTTGAACATCTAACTTTCTAGAACTTTTAAAAAATAATGTCTTTGAGAACATCTTGCTTCCAGTTTGGCATGTAAGGAGCTTGGTATTTACCCAAGTGAGTTGACCAAACATATGTCTGCACATAAAGCTGCACACAGATGTTTATAGAAGCTTTATTCAGAATTATCAAAACTCGGATGCAACGTAGATGTCCTTCAGTGGGTGAGTAGATATAAAACCGTGCTATATGCAGATGATGCAATTTATCTACCTATCTATCTATACACACACACACACACATATACACACATATACATGTGTATATGTATGTATATATATATTATGACACACACACATATAGATGTATAAAAATGAAATCTTGTTATTTGCCACAAACAGATAGAACTGGATGGGATTATGTTAAACAAAACAACAGGACAGAAGGAAAAAGACAAATACTGGATAGTTTCATTCATATGTGGAATATAGAGAAACAAAACAAAGGGATAGACAAAACCAAACCAAAAACAACCCTTAGAATCTGACTGCAAAATTGAGTTTGGCATAGGGGTAAGAATATGGGAGAGAACAAAAGTGGGAAAGGCCCCAATGGCCTATGGTGGAGGACTATGGGTGCCCTTGTGGTGATAACACATCCAAAGAGGTGTGAAACTCTACTTCTGAATCATATACAGTATAGAAAACTATTCTTTCTTCAATTTAAAAAAAAGAGAGTGAGAGATGGTATCTGAAATGTTTGGAATCATAGATTTCATGAGACATTTCTGAATAAGTCAACAAATGAAACTATCAGTTAGGTCATTATTTTTCCTAGACAGACAGAAAGTTCTAGAACTCCAAGTTATTTAGAGCAACTAATAAGCTGTGAATTATTTGGGGAACCACTTTCTTCCCCTCAATTTCTCTTGGTTATAAAATAGACATTAATAAGTACTACAGATGGCCCAAATTTCTGTTTTTGTTAACTTTCCCCAGATGATCCAAAAATCCAAGAGAATTCCAAACTATGCTTGTTTTCCAGCCATCGTAGGTAATTCCAAAAAGGATTAAATGAATTATTTAATCTTTCCCCCTTCCTTTGATACAGGGCAGGAGGGCACTAAAACCAGCCAAGGACACTGCCCAAATTGCTTACTGGGCGCTATCCTAATTTTGCACCCACATGCACAATTGCAAGATTACTCAGGCTTACTCAACAACGATGGGATTTATTTAACAAACCAGGGGAAAACAAAGAATCACTGAGGCCAAGAAATGGCCGTTTACCTCACTCGAAGCAATGCCCTGTCCTTTAAGTCCCAAAGAAGAAACAATGAAGGCGGCGTCTACCACTGAGGATGTTGGAGCTCCTCTTCCAAACAATAGGCCACATATCCAAGCTGGCGTCTCCCTGCCTCCACAGACACACAGCAGCCAGACTGTAGCTCAGGTTCCAACACACAAGGACAGCAAAGGACACAACTGGAGATGCTCCCGGAGCTGCTGTGGTGCCCCAGCACAGCACCAGGACAGCAACACTGAAAACAGTAACTACAGCAGCCAAATGGCCCAACAGACTGCACTCACGCATTTTAGGGCCTTTGCCTTCTTTCCTTGACTGTAGCAATAACAAAACCAGGAGCAGTTTCCGTTGCTCGGCTATTACAAAGCCTTCAAACTTTTCCTCTTGAAGTTGGTGCGGTGGGGGCCAAAGTCACTGGCCCCAAAGTCACTGAAGATTCCAAAAACGTTCAATCCGGAACTCTACATTCTGGCGGCTAAAAGCTCCTGGTGGTTGATTCCCAAACTCTCAATCATGGTGGCTGTATCTCTCTGGCCACTGGATCTCCTCCTTTAAATCATGGAGACTGAATCTCCTTCTCCTTCTTCCATCCCTTCCATTTCTTATCAGAGTAGTCTCCACCCCAAACTGCAATACCTTTTAGCATTTTCCCTGGAGCTATCTACCCCCATCACCAACCCCCTCCAGGGGGCACCACCTATACTGAACTTTGGTCTCAGCCCCAGTTACACCTTGATTCAAAATCTTTCATCACAAAAGGAGAACAGCCCACTGAGCACCCATTCCACACATAACCTCCAGGTAATCCTAATCCTGACTAGCAGTTCAGCAGTAAAGTGAGGAATGAGTATTGTGATACATTCATTTGACTACATTTTAAAGTCCAGAAAGGATGAGTTTTAAGGTTGAAGTTTCTTTAACCTCAGGAAAAAAAAACAATGAAACAATCCACCCATCTTGATATCATCAATTTCACTCCTAACTGCTGGCTGGGAATTTGCTGGCTGACTAAAAGAGATAAAAGATCCATTCCTGGCTGTTTACCACTAAAATGTTATTATTATAAGATATCACTTTTCTCTTTATTAAATAAACATGTTTATCCCCCCAAAAATTACAGAAGAACTTGGCAAATAAAAATAAATTTTAGAAAATTTTGAAGTCTGGCTTGTATGTTGCTTTATTTAGAGCTAATTCTCACATAGTTTTTCTTCCACCTACCAAAAGGAACATGTATAACAAATAAAGCTATGCTTGCCAGGAAATCCATCAATAAGATTAATTTAAAGTGTGGGCAGGATAAGAAATCACCATATGGAGATCAAGAGGTTTGTTCTTGTTTCAAAACCAACTGACTTCCAAACGTCTGAATGTGTCTCTGAAAAAACAGATAGAAGAAAATCCAAGAACTTAACTATCCACATTCACATCCTAATGATATGTCTTTTGAGGACTTGTTTATAGTATCATATAAAATATAGGAGCAAGGTTATGGCTAGATATGGGACTGTGCTGGTGACAGGCATTTAGGGCCTGTGTTCTCTGGTTTCAAATTCAGTTACCATTACTCACAAGTTCTATGATTTTAGATAAAATACAAGAATTTATGTAGCTTCAGTTCACCGATCTGTGAAAATAATGGCAATGATGGAGGATAAGGATAGAAAGACTAGAAAGGAGGCGCCACAAGATCAGAAACCTAGCACCAAAGCCTAGATCACAAAGCACAAGACCCAAGCAAGTATCAGATGGCTGTAGGGAGTGTCAGGAGCACAGACCAGAGGTAAAGATATGGAGATTGAGGGCCATTGTAGAATCCCTGGTCCCTTTCTAATTCTACATAGCTACTCAAAATGAACAAAAAATAAACCAGGAAGTAATAAGCCCCTCCCAAAGAGAAGACTACATCAGTGCACTCTCTGCAGGGCACAGGGCCAGCAGTCCTGCCCAGCTGTGCCTATGGCAGGTGCTCCTTTTTTGCTAACTCCCTGCCCCTCTGCAGGGCAGCAGCCCTCCTGCGTGCCGTGACCTGTACCATGCTGGGGCTTCTCTTCACTGACCTCCCTCAGCAGAGACATCTCTCCTCAAGGCCACCCGCCTGCGAACACACAGGCCTCTCTCTTAGCAAACTTGTCCTTTCATGGCAGCTCTTCCTTCCCCTTTGTGTCTACGCAAGTGTCCTTTATTCTTCTCTTCCTTTTATAAAACCCGTTCTTTTGGATATAACAAATGTCTCTGTGTCATGGAGAGATTCACCTGGGAATTCGCAGGTGCTGATAAAAGGGGAGCTCTGGTGAAACCTTTCCCAGAGTGAACCCAAGGACCCCACTCTCTGAACCCAACAAGTCCAAAAATGACATCATCAACATAGTGCCATATAATATCATATATGAAATACATGGTTGAGATGAAATTTTTAGTATTTTATCTGGCATTATTATAATTCATATAATTATGAAATATTTAGGACTTGGATTTTTCTAAATTCCAAAATTGGTAAGGGTGTGTGTATAGATAAATAGGATAGCATCAATTTTAGAGATTAATGATTTTAAAGATCAGGAAATAATATAAGTCCTCAGAAAATGGAAGGAATTTTTATTTTTCAGCACAAATGGACTTGATTCTTCCTAGAGTGTTACTGGTTTCCTGGCCTAAGTTCTCCACTGAACGCTGTACTGGGAAGAACTGTCAACCACATTGGGAAAAAGACAACTCTCCTGTTGATTTCCTAGAGATTAAGTATGTGCATGATACAAAAAAGAGCCAAGAACCATGGACATTGAGGGCTTAAATATCTGTAGCATTGAAAGTTAAAATTTGTTTTCTGATAATTGGTAAAGTTGTGTTGCCATGAAGCTTCAATCATCACAGAGCAAATGGTGTTTAAAGGTTTTAGTTGAGTCTAAAACTGTTTTTATCAATAAATAACTATCTCAAGTCACGTGGAGGATCTATGCCCTTATAGGGTGGAATGAAGACAGGTTGAAGATTCCTGGGTAAATACAATACAATTGTTGTTTTCTTTCAATGTCAAAAAAGTAATATTGAGGAAACCTGCTCTGAGGATCTTTGGGGTGAGCTCTCTAGCAGACCATGCCCCTGGCTACAGCCCCTGCCCAGGCTTGGATGCCCACAGACCTGAAAATGGCCTCAAGAATCTACAAGAGAGATCCCAGATCCACCCCAGACCCCATGAGCCCTAAGCTGCCACACTCACTACAAGTAAATAAATGCCCAGAATAATGGGATAGAAAGACCCACACCCAACAAAAGTCCCAGCAGAGCAAACCCAGAATACAGAGCAAACCCAGAACAAATAGCGAAAAAGAAAAATACAAATGTCCAAACAAAGAGTGAGACAAAGACACACCTTAAAAACAAACCCTTGAAAGCTGACCCTAAATCTGAGGCATCCAGGAGGGGAGGGGAAGGCACAAGGTAGGGATGAGAACCAAGGACTGTGAAGAGTATGGGGGACTATGGTGGAGGACTAGGGGTGCTCTGGTGGTATGAGAACTCTAGTGACCACACCTGAGGGTAGAAATCCTCGATTGTTAACAAATTAACAAGGATGAAAAATGGTGCTTCATTAAAATAAATAAATACACATATAAAGTTAAGAAATTAAAAACTAATAGTAATGCAGGTGTGCATGTGTATGATATATGTCTAAGCATGGAAGAGTATAAATAGAAACTAATCAAATTTTATTAAATGTGGTCTACTTTGGGGAAGATCAATTGTGGAGATGGAAGCAAAGAAGGAAATCCCTCTTTTAAATTATGTCCCTTTATTAATAGTTAAAAAGCACCATATATTATTACTATAATAAGAAGGAAAGGAGGAAGAGAGGAAGAAATCGCTTCTTGTTTTTTCTCCTATGTCTTGTCTAATGTCTCTTTCAGCTCTAAAAGTTTAAATCTATCTATAAAACACAAAAACAAAATACCTAGGAAACCAATGACCATGAAGGGTATATTTACAAAGGCAACTTATAGTTTGTTTATTTTTAGCACAGATTTAGTCCTTTAATTTGGTTCAAATTGACCCAGAGTGAAAATTGCCTTCCAAATCATCCACCAATAAAAAAAAAAGATAAATTATATTCAGCATAGTTTTGTTTAGAGCATGTTTGAGTTTAGCAACCATGCTCACCATATGGCAATCTCTGAAAGATATACAAGGAAATATTAAGCAAGTCAGAATTTATCTGTCCAGAATGCTCCTGCCCTTACCATCTCAACAAGGTAAAATCCTTCTCAACATTTCGGAATAAACCACTGGCTTCAGATTTCATAATCAAGTTTTTATTCTGGCTCTTTTACTTTGCTCTATTATCTTAGACAAACTAATTAACTTCTTTCTCTCCCCTTAATTTTCTAATCTGTAAAATTAATGAAGACCACAAATGCTAGAACAATAAAGCAAGAAAAAAAGATAAAAGCCATCTAAATTCAAAAGAAAGAAATGAAATTATCTCTGTTCACAGATGACATGATCATCTTCCAAAAGCTTTCAAAAGCTTCCAAAAAAAATTTGTTAGTGCTAATAAATTCATCAAAGCTGTAGGATACAAAATCAACACACAAAAAAAACAGTTGTATTTCTGAACACTGACAGTAAACAACCAAAAAGCAAACAAGCAAAAAGGAAGTTAAGAAAGGAATTCCATATACAACAGCATCAAAAGGGATCATGTACTTAGGAATAAACCTAATTTTAGGTTTAGGAGGTGAAAAACTTGTACACTGAAAACTACCAAACTTTTCTGAAAAAATAAGGTACAAATGAAAGTAAAGACAAACATGTTCATAGATTAAAAGACAGTATTGCAAAAATTGCCATAAAATCCAAAGCAATCTACAAATTCAACACCATCTCTATCAAAGGCCTGATGGACTTTTTTTCAGAAACAGAAAAAGTGATCCTAAAATTCATATGAAATCTCGAGAGAATACAAATAGTCAAAACAATTTTGAAAGAAAAGAACAAAGTTTAAGTTTAAGGACTCACAACATAGCATGAAGCTACAGTAATCTTAACAGTCTGGTACTAGTATAAAGACAGACAAGGGACTAATGGAATAATATAAAGAATGAAGAAATTAAGTTCTCTCATACATGTTAAAAATACTTTATAAACTCAATGGGAAAAAGGTCAATCTCTTGGCTTTGGGGAAGCCACAAGCAAAGGAATGGAACTGGATCTTTATTTTACACAATATACAAAAATTAACTCAAAATTAATTAAAAACAAGGCCTTCCTGATGGTACAGGGGTTAAAGATTCAGCACTACCAAGCTATTGCCAGCCAGTGCAGCCTGAGTTTGCTCCCCCACTGAGGAGCTAACCCACATGGTGCAGCAGACCTCTCCTGTCTTGCTCACTGCTCTCCTCAGCAGTGTATTTCAGTAGATCCACCTGTTCGGCTCCCTACTCTGTCTTGAGCGAATCCTCTCACCTCCCCACACCTCCGGCCTACACCCCAGTTCTTGTATGCATAAATAAATAAAAATAAATCTTTAAAAAATAAATGTATAAATTAATTAAATGTAATTGATTAATTAATTAGTTAATTAAAAACAACAACAACAAAAATAAGATAAAACATTCAAGCACCAAGAAGAAAGTAAATTTTCATTGAATTGGAAATTATTTCTTGGCTATGCCATCAAAGCACAGGCAATGAAAGCAAATACAGGCAAATGGAAAATACTTAGCAGTGATATGTGTGAGAAAGTGTTAGTACCCAAGATATAAAGACCTTTTACAAGGAGCAAGAAATGAAGAGACATTTCCAAGAAGATGACACACAAGTGGTGAAGCATATGGAAAGTTTATCAACATCATTAATCATCAGAGAACTACAAATCAAAACCACAATGAGATATTACTTCATACCCATTAGGATGGCTACTATTTAAAAAAAAAATGGAAAATAACAAGTGTTGGTCAGATTGTGAAGAAAATGCAAACCTTTGTTGGTGGGTTGGTGGTGCTATCATGCAGAAAACAATTATGGGGTTTCCAAAAAAATTGAAAAACAGACCTACCATATGACCTAGCAATCCCATTTCTAGGCATATATTCAAGTCTTGGCACCAGGGTCTCAGTGAGGGATTTTCATCACTATGTTCATAGCAGCATTATTTGCAATAGCAGAGAGGCATATCCAATGCAATACATGAAAAATTAATGCATAAACCAATGTGGATTCCTCAAGTCACAAGGTAATATTTCCCTAAAAAGAATGGAATCCTGGGCCTCCCTGGTAGTGCAATGGGTTGAATCTCAGCATTATGAAGCTATCAGCAGTCACTGCAGCACGAGTTCGATCCCCGGCCGGGGAGCTTCCCCCATGGCACAGCAGACTTCTGCCGCATCTGCTGCTCCCCTCAGCAGTGTACTTCAGTAGATCCGCGTGTTCTGCTCCCCATTCTGACTCTGGTGAATCCTTTCACCACTCCACACCTCTGGCTTGCACCCCAATTCTTGTATGCATAAATAAATAAATCTTTTTTAAAAAGAATGGAATCCTGTCACATGCTACAAAATGGATGAACCCTGAAGACACTATGCCAAGTGAAATAAGTCTGACACAAAAAGACAAACACTGTATAATTTTATTTATGTGTGCCTCTAAAGTAGTCAAGTTCATAGAAACAAAGCAGAATGGTGGCTACCAGGGTCTGAGGAAATGGGAAAAGGGGAATTGTTTAATCAATACAGAGCTTCTGATTAGCAAGATGAAAAATTTCTGTTTCACAATAGATACCTAATACTATTGAATTACACCCTTAAAATGGGTAAGATGGTAAATCCCATGGTATTTTTTTTAACCACAATAAATTAAGTGATGCTTATTAAATGAGATGCATTTGAAGAATTTGGGAGGAAACTTGCACATCACAAATACATATTAAATACTGGATATTAATTATTCATGGAGTTATCAAATTGTATTCCTCCAATTCTTTCTCTATTGTCCCCTCCCAGTCTTTCTCTATAGACACACTATGTTCTTTCTCAGTCTGTATTTAGATCTATTCTGTTTCACAGCTGTGCTTAAACCTTTGTACCTTTAAGGCAGGAGCAATGAACTGCTGAGAACAGTGATCCCTGTTGAGTTCCACATGGCTTTATGCAGATAGTAGGGGCCTATTTTTATTTAGAATTTTTTTCTCTGCATTATGAGTATAGCACATCATTCATGTAGACAACATGGACAGTAACAAAGTCGAAAATGGAGAAAAGATCATCCAACGTCCTACCACTTAAAAGCACTCACAATTATGTTTTCAGTAACTCCTGAATTAAACAGAGTAAAAATAAAATGTTAACTATTTTAAGAAGGGAAGACTTTTATATTCAAGTAAGTTCAAGATTTGTCTGCGTAAAGATTAATTCAGGTAGGTTGAAATACCTGGCTGCCAGGAGCTTGATGGGGTATTTGGAATGAAAAAAAGAGTAAAATAATGATATTACAAATATGGCTTTTTAGTTAATATTATTTCAGTTGCAGACAAAAGAACCCAGCTTTGGCATTAAAAGCAAAAGATTGGTGTCAAAGTAAAATTTTGAACATCTGTGAATCTGCTACCAAATAGGTAGTGTGTGTGTGTCAAAGATTTACTTTAATTATTAATGAGGGAACCAGCATGATGAAAAGTGATTTAAAGAAAGATTCATAAGATTGATTTATACATGGTCAATAAAAGACAGGATGCTGGAATCAAATTGCTAAATTAGATTTTCAAACAAAACAAAAAAATAAATAAAAGCAATACAAACATAACCTCTATGGACAAAAGGATTTGCTTTGCTATTACACAAGAATAGTATGCAACTTAATTAGTTAACATCTAATTTTGAGAAAATTGGGCCCTAATCAATAGTCAATTATGAGTTAATGTTCCTTATCTCCAGTGTCACATGGCTCTTAGAAGGTCTATTGGACTGCTTTCCGATACAACTTTGAAAAGCAAGCGGTAGTCATTCTCTTGCCTTAGTCCCGAAGTTTTGATAATTTTTCTAAATTTGGTGCCTTGTCACTGATAATCATTACTAACAATCATTGAACTTGTCCCATGGACCAGACATAGTATAAAGTCAAATGCCCTTCACATGTAATTATAATATCTCACTAAATTCTCATAGCACCCCTTTCTGTAAGTGCCATCATTCCTGCATTTTATAGATGAGCAGATATAGGTGTAGAAAGGTTATACAATTCTCCCATGGTTATACCACTAATAAATTGGCAAAGCCCAGACAGAACTCAAGTCTTTCTGAATAGCCCCAAATCCAAAGAGTTGTTTCTGGCTGTGATGAAGTCACTCCAAGAGGTAAGTAACCCAAGATGAGGCATTGGGGTACAAGAAATAAAAGGGCATGACTATTTCTGAGGATGACTTAAACTTGTGTTCTTTATCATTCTTATCATATCATATCTTATATGAACATTTTACAATGTATACATTAGTAAGGTAGTACATACGAAGTTTTTGAGTAAGATGAATAACATGTATTGGGGGACACAATCAAAATGGGCTTAAACCTTCTGTTGTTAAGACTTTTGTTAAATGGGACTGTGATTTATTTCCACATTTGCTGCTGGGCATTTCTGACTGGCTTCTTTAACTTGATTTGTTTTCTTAAAATTATAAGATTCTAGTATCCAACTGGGTGGTTTGAGAGCCTCAGACCTCCTGCAGTGTGATGCAGCATTTTCATCTCAAGGGAGATTAGGAGAGGCTTAGAGGCAGCATTATTTTCCTGTATGTGCTTGGAAGTCCTGGGGCAGGGAAAACCCACTTTCTCATTTCTTTTGTCCCTGTCTCTGGGCTTTCTGAAAGAGGAGACAAGGGGGATTTGCCATAAAGTGCAAAGATATTTACATATGAATCTCAAGCTCCTACTCAGGACTTTTAGAAATCAAGTGGTGGGTGGCTGAAGTGATTTGAAGGTGAAAGAAAATAAATAATCATGTCCTAGCCTTAGATAACCAAATGATAATGAAGGTTGGACACAGAGTTTACAGGAATTAAGGAGCATGGCTTCTGGAGCACAATGCCAAAACCAAATAGAGGGAATGCTCTGAGTATGTGGAGCAAGGAACTTGGAGTGTGCTTTAGCATCAGTATTATTGGGCATTTTCTGAAATTACTAGTTACACTTGGTTGAATAAATGTTCTAAATGCAATTAAGAGTGTATTATATGTTAACTTCATGGATGCGCTAAGAAAAATACTCATTATCTTGTTTCTCTGGGATACTACACATACTTAAAGGCTTTGTGTTCTTGCCACAGTTGTAGGGGGCAAACAAAGAAGAGAGAACCAGAGCTCCCTGGCCCAGTCCCTCATACCCACACACAGATCTCTTCACCCTTATTCCTTTCCCCAGCTTGGAAATCTACACTTAAAAATGTGGTGAGGTCGCATTACGCAGTTAGGACAGAGGGAAATGCTACAGAAAGTTAACAGCCAACTATATCCAGGACGCCAGAAAACACTTGTCAGAGCCGAAAAAGCTGGAGAGCCAAGAAATGTCCAAGGTGGGAAGGCAGTCCCCACCCCAACCTGCTGCAGGGGCTGATAAAACTATACTATTCTGCACCCCAGCAGAAGGGGGAGTGGCTTAGAAATTCCTGCCTGGACCTATAAACCAGCACCCTGGGCGCACCTGCACATCAGCCCCAGAAAAGGATAGAGTGAGATGCAACCTGCACACCATTTACCAGAAACGCCCTCCTCCCATTCCTCACAGTTGTTCTTCCATGAACTCTGCCCACCCAGCCCTCTACCTGGGTGTTCTGTCTCTAAATAAATTTTGCTTTGCTCTGCTTAGATGTGGCTTTGAATTTTTTCATGACCTTAGTCAAAAACTGAGAACCCCCCAAACCAGTAATAGTCTATAAACTTCAATGATTAGCAAAAGTAAATCCTCAGACAATAACATCTAAGAGTAATGTGTCATTATCCACACACAGAAAGCTAGCACTGCCACATCTGGAATTAACACTTGTCCCAACCTGCCTAGCATCTTATTTTCTCATTCTGTATTCATAAAAGACTCATTAATAACACTTTACCTCAGGGCTTACCAGAGGGATCATTTTGATACTTCTCAGAGACCTGTAGTGGTATTCACTGACCATTCTCTTGCTAGAAGAAAACAAAATTCAGTCTTCAGGGAGTAACTGGAGGTTACTATGGTAACCATCCTCCAAGGCAGCTTCCATTATCTTCACCTCCTAGTCCTCACCCACCTGTATGGTCCCCTTGTTCTTGAAAAGGGATGGCAGGCATGACAAAGCTTGGCTTTCAAAGAAGACACGGCAGCTTCTACCTTGCTGTCTCTTGGATCACTCACTCTGGGGGAAGCCAGAGATCACATTATGAGTACGGTCACACAATCCTGAAGAGAGGCAAGGAGCAGACTTTCCTACAGCGGCCATGCTAGTAAATTGTCTCAAAGTGGATCCTCCAGCTTGGTCAAACGTTAACTAATTGTAACACTGCAGTCCAGGCAGCATTTTCATAGCAACCTCATGAGAGAGCCTGAGCCAGAACCACCTAGGTTACCATTCCTGAATTCCTCAATTCAAGCTGCAGAAAATGTGAAATAATAGATAGGTATTTTTTTTTTTAACTCACTGAGTTTGGGATAATTTGTTATGCAACAATAGATACATCTACTATAATAATGTATCCACTTTAGCAAAATACAAATTGAAATATAGTAGTCAAATAATATGCTCTAGATATATTTTCTCTGCGTGTGTGTCTTTCCCAGTAAAATTCTCGTATCTAAAATAAATAGAAAGGAATACAAAGAAGATAATAGAATTCTCTTTCTCTCTCATTGGGTAAGGCATCCCAGCAGTTCCAGAAAAGCATAAAGCATGCAGTTTTGAGTTAAATAATGTTAGCAAAAGTGACACTTCTCCCCACACATCCTTAGTTTCCACAGAAGGAGTAGATTGACTACTCCATTTCTTAAGAGAGAGAAATAAGAAAGCAGAAAGTCTGAGAGTTTCCTTTCCCAGATCTCCTCCCTAAGGCACTGGGAGCACTTTGACAGCACTTCAGCAAAGGCACAGAGCACAAGTCCCTCTGCCCAGTGCTAGGGCTGCAATGGGAGCCCTGCAATTTGCGTGAGGCATCACAGAAATCCAGGGGTCAACAGGAGGGTACTGTGACTGCTCACAGGGAAGTAACAGAACATCCTAGGACATGAGCACATGTCTGACTGGCTCTGAAGTCTCGTTTTTTCTAATTTACAATATTACATTTTAAGTCCTACTTTGGAGTCCATTCTTAGTTTAAGAAATGGGTTTTTTTTTAATGTACTCCCACCTGAAGACTCAATTAAGTAAATAGAGTTTCAAAGAAATTTGGTATTTCTGAATTGGAAAAGAATTTGGATTCTGACGTCATCAATATGGCGGTAAAGGGAAGCCAGTATCAACTCTCCCAAAAGAAAAGCCGCCGATAAAGTGACATCAGCCAAACCCAGAGAAGATCCAGAAACGCTACATAAATCTAACACCCTCATGGGTGAGTAGAACTTGGAAAGAAGCTAAAAAGACTGACCAAGGAGAAGAAAGAACCACCAGATCCCCTCTCCCCTCCCCTCAACACAAAACCGGACCAGGAGACCAAGACGAGAGGCACCTGAGGAAACCCAGGAAAAAAAAAAGGTGGGCAGAGGCATTTTCCCTGGCACAGCAGAGTGATAAACCTCAAGACTGACACCAGCAGTCCCTCCAGGTAGCAACAGAGCCCTGGAAAGGGCAGAGTGCACTGGAGAAGTTGGTGGGACACTGGACAAAGCCCCGGGCAGCCGCGGCGTGGCCCCTCCCCCCAACCCCATTACGGAGCCAGCACTCTAGCTCCTCTCTGGAACGGAACTCTGGGGTAGTGGTCTAACCAACCCTTCAGTGACACTATTGGTAGCTAACCACTGGAGGAAACGCGGGGGGTGGGGGGGGGCGGGAAAGAAACTCCCAGCTACAGGTGTGGGAGAAACAGGACTTGGGCCTCACGCCATAGGATCTTTCTGTCCTGTCCTGTGCAAGAGAGCGAGAGCTC